>JAAVTG010000030.1:0-48761 GCA_011947345.1 Phytophthora quininea
GACTGAAGATAACGTCGGTTGTTCGGAAGAGGCATAACGGTAGAAACGGATTATCCTAGCTCGATCTTCCACGCATTAGAATGAGTCGCTATGGCTCGCAGCACTACAAAACATAGCATGAGGTTAGACAACAATATGATCAAGAATTCAAAATGAGCGATGCCACCACGTACCTTGACTCGGCAAAGGATCCCGCGGATAGCTCAAGTTCTTGGTCCGATTCGCTTGCATCGTCCAACTGGAAGTCGTTCCGGCGTTCCTCCGCTTCTTTCGCCGTTCTCTCAGCTTCCTGCTCCATTTGGCGCTGCTTTTCCGCCGCTTTTCGAGCGAGCACTCGCTGTCGATACACGTCAATGACGTTTTCATCCTCTTTCTGCTTTGCCTCTTCTGTGGCTTTTTGTTTCTCGGCTTCTTCTTCCTCTGGTGTTTTTGCAGGAACTTCTTGCAGATCCTCGCTGATGTTGGCACTTCCTTCTAGGTTAGCTGTCGATGACGACGGTTCTACTGCATTATCCTCTGAGCGACCGGCAGAATTTTCGTCACTATGCTCAGTTTGTATTGTAGCAGCAAGAGCTTCCTCTGCAGCGACAACATCAGTCTCCGTTTCGTTATCGACATCGTGCTTGCTTTGCTTCTGCGCCTCAGCTTCCCTCCTTTGTGCCTCATCCTCTGCCTCCTTTTGTCGCCGTGTTTCCTCCTCGCGCAACTCTCTCTCTCGTTGACGGTCTTCTTCCTCCTTTTGCTTCTCGCGTCCTTTTTCCAGTTGAATCCGCTGCTGTTCCTCAATAGCCAAGCGTTCCTGTCGTATCCGCTCTCCCTCTGCTTCTCGTTCTTGTTTCTTTTTCGTTGCAAGCTCATCTTCAAGCTGTTGTTGTCGTCGTCTAGCTTCAAGCTCTTCGTTAAACTGTTGCTCTTCAGCAAGCCGCTTCTCCTGGTAGGCCTGCTCCTCTTGCAACCGACGTTGCTCATCAGCCATGCGTTGTTCCGCCAGCTTTTGCTGCAATTCAGAAGCTTCTTGCAATGCAGCACGTTGTCGCGCAAGATCGTCTTGCCTTTTAGCTTCCTCTTCAGCAATTCTACGTTGGCGCTGCTCCTCAATCCGCTCTTCTTCCTCCATGCGCTCTTGACGCATGCGTTTAAGCTTTTCTTCGAACTGTTGGTGTTGTTCTGCAAGTTCTCGTTCCTGTTCTTCTATCCTAGCTTTCTTCTTCGTGTCATACTCGCGCTGTTCGAGCAATTCCCGTTCTATACGATCCTGATCTTCTTTAAGCCGCTTAGCCTCTTCCTGGTCAGGGTCACTTAGCTGTGCAGTCGGCGCTGCTGCCGTTGCTGGCCGAACCAAAGTTTCCTGAGGAGCTGGCATCATTCGCCCGGCGTTCGCAACCCCATCCTGATGGCTGTAGCGCTGCTGGGAACTCGCGTCTTGGAAGTTGGCCATCATTTCCATCATCTTCATCATGAACGTCCGCTCACTTCCACTTCGACTTTGATAGTCACTCGTGTCGTAGTTGTCTGTAGCGCCGCGATGTGCTCGGAAGGTATCTCTGAGACCAACACGCTTTGCGCTAATCGTTGTCTGAGCCTGCGTCAACAGCGAATTCAAATTGGCCACATCGCGACGCAATGACTCCACATGAACCTTTTCGTCTTCATACTGGCTTTGGTACTTTTCTGCCTGTGCCTCGCTCTCCGCCAAGCGGCTTCGCATATCATGCACTTTTGTCATCAGCTCATTTTCCTTCCATTGGAATTGATCCCGCTCCTCCTCCATCATTTTCATGAACTTCTTGCGCTCGGAAACAATAGCATTGGCCTCTTCGAGCTTCAAATCTAGAATCTGCTGATGGAAGGCCTGGACCTCAGCAGATAGTTTCTTTATCTGCTCCTTGAGCTCTCCGTTCTTCTGTCTGTATCGAGATACCTCGTCGTCTGCTAGTCCCTTGTCAGCTACAAGGCGAGCGTTGGCAGCGTTAACGCTGCTCAAATCATCATTTCGCAGGCCAACTTCAAGCTCAAGTGTGGTTAGCTTCTCTTCAAGACGCTGCTTGTCCTTCTCAAGCTGTACGGCAGCGTTTTGAGCTAAGCGGAGCTCGTCACCCGATTTCTATCACCACAAAAACAATATAAACGTCAACATAATCCTACAGCCATAGCAGTACATTTGCTTACGGATAATGCCGCCTCCAACGTCGAAACTTCCTGTTGTAAGCCTACGACCTGGGTTTTCAAGCTCTTCAATGTCCCAGTCTCCGTAGTAAGAGCTTTTTCACGATCTGACAGCTCCTCTTGCTTGCTCTGAATGTCGCTCAACGCCTGCTGCCTCTCGAGTTGCCAAGCGCGTTCTTTCTCTCGCATAGCTTGGGCAACAATACTTTCCAGATTCGCTTCCTGAGTCCGCACACTTTCCTCCCATAACTGACATCGTTGCGTCTCACTGGCAAAGTGTCGGAAGTCACTTTCAACTTTAACTTGCAGCTCAGCTTCCTTCACTCGCAGTCGTTCCATATCTTTAAACAACGACTGGCGTGTTTCAAACAGCGACGTCTCCAGCTCTGTTCGTCTAGCAACAAACGCAAGCTCCAGTTCGCGTTCGTGTTCCTTAAGACGTTCCTGCTTGTCTCGATATTCTTGCTGAAGAGTGGCGCGCAGGGAGTCAACTTCTCGGCTAAATCGCTTCCGCTCTTCAGCTCGCACCAATGCAACTTCTGTCGACTTGAATTGCTCCATTTGTTCCTGCAAGCGTTTATCGCAAATGTCGTCGTACTCGCGCTGGTACTGCACCATACGCTCCTCCAGTGATTTTGCGGCTCAAGTTTCTGCGCTGCGCGTTCTGCAAGGTACGTGTTCTCCACACGTCGTAATTGGTTTTCTACATCATAAACGGAAATCATGATAAGCTCGCTCAAGCGAAAGAAATGCCCGGAAATGGGACCTACCCAGCACAATGCGATGATCAAAGCAGTCCATTGCTGTCTGCGTCTCAGACTCCATCGTGGCTAGTTGGAACCGACGAACCAGTTCTCGTACGAGAACTAACAAGAGGGATTTCCCGGTCTGTGCTCGCTCTGCCTCCTAACAACAATAAACGCATCGTTAACGCGGATAACCCGGAAGGCGTATTCAAGCAGGTTCTTACCAGTTGATTTATAACGTTTGCGTTGATGTGGAGCATCTGCACGTTCATTCAGTAGAGCGCAATATCCACGCAGGGATGTGATGACAATCTTTACCTCTACAATGGTTGCGCTGTCGACTTGATTCCGCACGCCCCCAATTTCCGGGACAAACACCGCCAACGTGTTGTCAAGCCCTTTATTCGCAAGGTACTCGACCACAAGCCCATGCACCAGCTTTTCGTCTGGAGATGACGACGACTCGGCATCTCTACTAGCATGACTCGCATTGTTCCCTTCAGCACCTCCATATTCGGAACGCTGCGTCTTCTGCAACTTCTCAATAAACCGCCGTCGCAGCTGAGCCTGCCCAAAGCTTACAGTGTCAACCTCGTGTCTTCACTTGAACGAGCCATCGACGCGCCACCATACCCGAACAAGCTCCACTGTCCCGCTGTCTCGGATGGACTGGAACATGCCCTCCTTGAACTCCTCCAGCGACATCAATGCGTTCCCATCTTCATCCCGTGACTCCATCGCCAAGATCTATCGGTACTAAGGTAAAATGAAAGGTCACAGGACGTCCGAAATGAACAAGCACGGCTGCACATCATCCAGCGACAACACTAGCCAACACTAGCCAACAACACATGCACACACTTCATATACATCGTGTATACTACACGCTTCATTCTCCTGTCCGCAACAAGGTATCAATCTCCTCATCCAACCAAGCAGAATTAATACCTCTTCCTAGATCCAGAGGGATTCATCATCCTCGTCGTCACTAGAGCTCTCCTCCTGGTTGTTTGCCATCACTTCCTCTCTCAGCTTGGCCAGCTCCTTCTCCCTCTCCTCGTCCTTCTTGAGCTCCTTCTCCTCATCTCTCTTGGCCTTGTTGGCCATCAACTTGTTGACCACCAGCGCTGCGCGGATCTTGCTCAGGATCTCGGGCGGGATGTCGTTCCGCACCAGCTGCACCATGACCAAGCTTCTGTTCTGCAGGATGGCGTCCAGCAGCGCCTGGCCGCCTTCCTCGCCAATGTTATTGTTGGCCAGGCCCAGATATTTCAATGAGATGTTGTAGGGTAGTACTTTAGCCACCGCTTTGGCTCCTTCATCGCCCAGTTGGTTACTGGACAGGCCTAGATGTTCCAGAGTCTCGTGGCCATAGAGAGCGTCGCTGATGGCGCCCGCCCCCTCTGCGGTGATGTCGTTGCCCCTTAAATCCAAGTGCTGCAGCGTCGTGTTGGTGCGCAGCATCTTGCCCATGGCCTGGGCGCCCACGTCGCCGATCTCGTGGCCCGGCAGCAGCAGCCGCAGTACCGTGCGGTTCAGCTGGAAGACGCGCCCCACCAGATCACCACCGGGCGCGCGCAGCTTGCGTTTCTTGGCTGCCATGTCCTTGAGGTCCAGCTCGCGGATGCGGTCCTTGTTGGCGCGGATCTTCTCCAGGATCTCCTTGAGCGTGGCGGCGGGGCGCTGCGTGACCAGGTGGTCGTCCTCGTGGCGCACCGTCATGGCCGAGAGCACGGACGTCAGCACGTCCACCTCATTCTGCTGCGACATCGTGGTGGTGGTGGGCTGGGAGCTCTTCGATGAATGATGTACAAGATGGGAGAGGAGGGAAAAGTGTATCCATGTCGGATAAGATAACCTCTTTTGACAAGCAAAAATGGAGGACGAGTGCCTTGATGGCAAGACTTCCGAGCTGTGCAAGCATTTGTCACGGATCACATGGGGCAAGTTGGCGCGTGCTTGAAGAGCCTCGGACACGTGCGGTGGAACCTGACTGTCGAGTTCTGAACTAAACAAGACGCTCAATAATGATACCATGCTGGTTGGCATGTCTTCAAGGGAGTTGAGTCCAGAGCTAAATTACTCGCTGGCTAGGCGAGCGCGTGCCTGGGCTTCGACAATGGCGGAAGCAAACATTCGCCTAGATCTTCGGTCATAGAGACCACGTTCCACAGGAACAGCGTCATGGTCCGGTCGATATGCTCGAGCCATTCTGCAATTTGCTTCACAGCAACCGCATCAATCCCCCCACCGCCGCGCCGCCAAGTATGAAGGTCGCTGTCATCTCCTCGCTTCTCTTCGCTGTCGTGGCTGTCACCGCCGTTGCCGATGGATCACACGAGCACGGATCCGGTGCTGCAGGAAGCAGTACGAACGCATCAACTTCTTCTGCGACGGAAGACTCGCTCAACATGGCGTCGATGGACATGAGCTCCTCAACGGAAATGGAGGACTCGCATCCCTCGGGGTCTACAACTGGCGGGGACTCGGATGGCGACGGAGACTCACACGACTCCACCGGATCGATGACCGGCAGCACTGCTGCGGCATCAAATACCGTCAGCAGCTCCAAGGCCGGCGGCGCGACTGCATCCAGTTCCAAGGCGAGCAGCGGGAACTCGACGTCGACGACGCAAGCGCCAAGCGCGTCCTCTGCTGCAACGGCGTCGATCACTGCTGGATCGCTGATCCTCGCCACTGTTGCTGCCTTCTTTTAGGTGGAAGATCTAAAGCTTTGATCAATACAAGCGCAAGTCGTGTACATGTCGAATACCGACGCCAAGTCGGCGCGCGTTGCGGTTGAGTTGTCCAACTTCCTATTCGGCAGCAAGACTCGTTGATATTTCACTTTTCGTCCGTAGATTACGAGCGTTGCAGCTCCAGCCAAAGTCTCGTAAACGAAAACGGTACGTGCTTGAGTATGCGGGACGCCAGGAAGCGAACGCACCGCCTAAATCAAGCTCGCGAGTTCATTTCCTTGGCCATCGAGTTCACATTGTGCCGGCCGCAGCTCCCAAGTCGATGTGCTTGCTACCCCTTTCAGCTGCCATTCTGCAATTTGCTTCCCCCGCAACCGCACCAAGTTCCCACGCACTATGAAGCTCGCCGTCGTCTCTTCAGTCCTCTTTGCTCTTGTGGCCGTCGCCGCCGCTGCCGACGGATCACTTGAGGATGTCTCCCCCGCTACAGCTAGCAGCGCCAGCGCGTCGACTTCTTCTGGAACGGAAGACTCGCCGTCAACGGACTCGAGCTCCTTCTCCACGGCAACGCAGGACTCGGCGGCCTCGGTATCGTCGGGGCCCAGTGGCTCAAACGAAGACACGAACGACATCACCGGATCGACGGTCGCCGATACTGCTGCGGCATCAAGCGACGTCAGCAGCAGCAATGCGACTGCTTCCAGCAGCGCGACCGCCAGTCCCAAAGCGACCACTACCCCCAAACCACCACCAACTCGAGCCATGGTAACTCGACGTCGACGACGCAAGCGCCGAGCACATCCTCTGCTGCAACGGCCTCGATCGCTACTGGATCGTTGATCCTGGCCGCCGTCGCTGCCTTCTTGTAGTCCAAAAGCCTCGATCAATACAAGTGCTCTCCTGGAGCTTGCACTGCAACTTGCTTTGTACATGTCGAAACAGCCAATCGCCGCCACGGTCTCTTCAACGTGGGTCTGCTTGGGACACCTGGGGATCATTCCCGCTTCTTCCCCCTTCTTGACGAGCTGCCATGCCGTTCCAACGCTTCATGGAGCTGCCCGTGAACCACCGGGCGGCGGTGGTCGCCGTGCTGATCGCCGTGGCGGGCCTCGCCTTCGGGCTCTCGCTGGACGCCAACGCGCACATCCCGAAGCCGTGGAACCGCGTGTCGAGCATCATCGGCTGGGTCTACTTCTTCTGCTGGAGCGTGAGCTTCTACCCGCAAGTGTTCCTGAACCGTCAGCGCCGCAGCGTCGTGGGGCTGTCACTCGACTATACGGCGCTCAACATGCTGGGCTTCACGTGCTACTCGGTCTTCAACGTCGCCTTCTACTACAGCGACAGCGTGCAGGAGCAGTACATGAAGCGTCACGGCGGCCATCGCAACGCCGTGGAGCTCAACGACGTCTTCTTCTCCCTTCACGCTGCGGTTCTGGTGGCGGTCTCGCTGTTCCAATGCGCCATCTACCCACGAGGCGGCCAGACAATCAGCAAGCCTACGATCCTCTGGGCCGGGGCACCGTCGTCGTCGCCGTCGTGTTCGGGATTGCGATCCTCGCGACGGGCAACCAGGAGGACTCGCTCATTAACACGCTGAATCTGTTGTACTTGCTGAGCTACGTCAAGCTCATGACGACGCTGGTCAAATGTCTGCCGCAGATCGCGCTCAACTACCAACGCAAGTCGACGGTGGGGTGGACCATCTGGAACGTACTGCTGGACATCGCCGGCGGGCTCTTGTCTATCGGGCAGCAAGTGCTGGACAGCGCTGCCACCCACGACTGGACGGCCATGACCGGCGATCCCGTCAAGTTCTCGCTGGGCTTCGTCAGCATCATCGTCGACATCGTGTTCATCCTGCAGCACTACGTGCTGTACGCCAAGAACAACGACTTCATCTTGCACGGCGGAGAAGCGCAGCCGTTCCTGCCGAAGTAGAAGTAGACGGCACAAAGGATATGATTAATGATGATGAAAACTCGTGTGCTGTTGCTATTAACGGGACTACGTTTGGCAGATCTACGACACTCTACAGCAGGGCAGAGACCACCACCAACGCGATCGTGGAGACGCATCCGACTGCAGTGGCAGCGGCACCACTCGAACCAGTCGCCTTCGACGAGCTGCCTCCGACCTCCTTATCGCTAGTAGAAGAGCTGGTTTTGGACTTATCGCCGACGGAGGTGCTGCCGGTGGAGCTGCTCGAGCCCGTCGACGAGCTGGTGGTGGTGGAGTTGCCGCACGCCTTCTCGGCCTTGTCCACGAGTCCGGTTTGCACCGACACGTTGGTGCCGGGGATAGTGCAGTCACCGAGGCCGAGTGACGCGATCTCCTCCACGAGGGCCATGCAAGAGGAGCTCGAACAGACCTTGAGAGCTGGGCGGTCGACACGTTGCCGATGTTGTCGACGCTGACGCCGCTGTCCTTGTTGCACGCCGTGAGGTTTTTGCTGCCCGCCAGGCTCATGAGCTGCGTGGTGCTGCAATCCGCGGCGTCGGCGGTGTGGACGAGGGCCAGCACGGCGACAGCGAAGAGCGTCTTGGAGAACATCTTGACGGGGCTTGGAGTAGTCGACGGACTGGTGCTCAACTCGATGCGAATTGGAGAATGCAGAGGCCGCTGGTCAGAAGTATTCGAGCGACCACGTGTGCAGCCTCTTCCAGCGGACAGGCAGCTATAGTAGTCGGAAGGCGTCGAAACCAGGAAAGAATGGATGGATCGCCGGACCGTTATGTTCATGCAGGCTTTGTTCGGAACAGGCGGCGTGTGGTTCTCCCTCCCTCTGCTAGGCCAACATCCATAGAGTTTGCTGTCCGACAGTTGGCAGAACGAGGCACATTTGGTAAGAGCGTTGCACGAAGGCTAATGCTGCAGTAATGAGTTCAATCAGGAGTTCGTGTCGGTGGATTAGATGAGCGTCGTTGCTCGTTAGCGCTTCGGCCTTCTACAGCAGCACAGTCGTCAGCGCAAGCACGATCGTAGAGGCGCAGCTGGCGACGACTGTTGCAGCGTCGCTTGTCGAAGTCGTGGTGGTGCCGCCTCCGTTGGCATTCGAATTAGCGTTGGCGTTGCTACTGGTGCCAGCAGCATTGCCGCTAGCAGAGCCCGCACCGACCGGGGTGGGGGTGGTGCCGCTGCCTGACGATGTCGTCGTTGACGGTGAGGCGGTGAAGCCCGCGTCGACCGTGGCGCCGCTGCCCGACGACGACGTTGAAGCCGTCGTCGAGTTGGTGCCGGAGCAAGTGGCCGTGATAGTGTCGAGGATGTCGGTCTGCACGGTCACGTTGGTGCCCGGTAGCGTGCAGTCGCCGAGTCCCATGCCCGCGACGTCGTTCATCAGCGCCATACAGCCGGGGCTGTTGCAGATAGCCAAAATATCGGCGGGCGTCAAGGCCGCCAGGGCGGTGATGCTGAGACCCGTTTCGGATTGGCAGGTTGCGGTGTTGTTGTCGCTGGTGACGAGCAGAAGTTGGGTCGTGGAGCACTGCTGGGCTTGAACGGTACCGATGAACGCGAGACCAAGGAGGACGAACGAAGCGAACGAAGTCAGCGACGGCATTTTGGTGAACGAGGCTTGGGGGAAGTAGTCAAGTGAAGGTGGATTGGAGAATGCTTGCTGCGAGAGTGCCGAGGGTCATAGCATCCACAACAAGATACACTGGCCAGCCCTGCCAGCCCTGCAAGCCCGACAACCCGTGCGACTCAAACCAGGCACCGCATAATCTCAATGCAGTTCACCATCGGTGCTGAAAGGGGCCACCTTGTGCCTTCAAGTTGCAAACAGAAAAAAATCAAGGTCTCAGTCATCGTGAGCTTAGGCAAATGGAGTTGAATCGCTTATAGGAATGGTACTGATATCCACGCCGTCTATAAAGTGAAGGCGGCTACGATAATGGCGAGGAGTTGGAAGTACACGGCAGTCGAGAGCGCAGCCGCAGACGACGTCTTTTGTGTTTCGATGTTAGCCGTGGGGTTGCACTGGTGGTGTTCGGCGCATTCGACGTAGTCGGCGTCGGGCCCACAGTCAATAGCCCAACACTAGATGCAGATCCTGATCCACTACTGGATCTGCTCACTGTCGAGGTGCACTGGTGACGATGTTTGGTCTCGTGGTGGGGCCCACAATCAATGACCCACCACCACTAGATGCAGATCTTGACCCACTACTAGATCTGCTCGAGGGTGCACTGGTGACGATGTTTTGTATGTTTGGTCTCGTAGTGGGAGGGTTGGTAGGCGACGAACCAATGCTGGATGCTGACCCACTACTAGTTCTGCTCGTCATCGAAGGCGCGCTGGTGTTAATGGGGACCGTCGTGGTTGTCGGCGTCGGAGTAGAGCTAGCAGGTTCATCGCCTCTGATGCCTATGGGGATAACCGTGGCGGGGCTGGTTGTCGTAGAGTGCGAGCCCATGTTGCTGGTCGAAGCTTGAGGTGATGTGGTGACAGCAATGCTTGGGGTGGGGCTGCTCGTAGGGGTTCCCGGCGAAATCGTGGCGCTCGGAGTAGGTGTCGGATCATCGACGTCAGAGCCCGGGAAGGGTGCATCGTGTGAGCCCTCCGCCTCCCCAGACGCTTCGCTTTCATCGACATCGCCGAGTAGATCGTCCGAGTCGCTGAGCAGGTCACCCGAGTCTTTTAGCGCTTTTGTGCTGCAGTCTCTCACAATAGGGTTCACGATGTTATTGCGAAGAGCGACACCGCCAATCGTGCACTCTTCGATCGTTTCAAGAGATTTTAGTACGTTGCCACAGGCTTCACTCGAGCACAAGGCCGAATAATTCACGAGAGTTGAGTGTCGGGCGGACTTAACGGGAACTTCGAACGCGCTGACCCGCGCACAAGTCACGGCATCGGTTGAATTGGCGACTTTGGCCAGCACACTCTTGTTGCAAGTGGCAGCATCCGCGACAGCAACAGCGATGATGAGCAGTGTGGAAATGAAAGCAGTCTTCATTCTTGAGGAAGTGGCGAAGGAACCGGTGTGGTTGGTGGTGGTGGTTGCAGTGGAGCAAAAGAGGAATTGAGCAACTAGCTAAACCCACTCGAACCATTCGCATGAGAAGAGCACTCGACACTTGCGCATGAATTCCGGCAGGGTCGCTAAATACACCCTCTTCAACCTCTACAGGTTACAACGTACAAGGAAACCGTGGATTTGGCCGATCGTCAATCTTGTCAGGGTGTCCCAAATACGGTTTGATCGGAAACAGCTAGAGCAGCACGATCGAGTCGATCGCCACTCCAGAGTACCATCGCAACTCGATTCTTCGGACTTTGTATTCCGATTCAATAACGAACGACACGGTTTCCCATTTTCCTCAACTCATATGCGATGACCGCTGCAGCAGGCCTCGCACACGGATCATGCACCACACATCGGTCCACCAGTTCTCTCAGTTCCGGCGGGCAAAGGCGCCTACCGTTGGTCGCAGCTTTGCCGTCGCCACTTGATGTAGAATCGCCATGTTGGATAAGGCGTTGCCGTTGGTGCCCACCGCTCTGCTGTAAGGGATTTCGTGGGTGTCCAATTCAGTGAGTAGAACGCCGAAGCTGTAAATGTCCGCCGCCGGACCGTAGTTGCCGTCTCCGATGATCACCTCGGGCGCTAGCCACCGTCCGGTACCCACACAGGCGGTCATGGTGTTCTCCTCGGACCGGAGTCTAGACGTGCCAAAGTCGCTCACTTTGGCCTGCAACTGGGACGATAGTAAAACATTCCGCGACTTGAGATCGCGATGCACCACCGGCGGTGAAAACGAGTGCAAATACACGAGCGCTTCGATGATGTCGACCGCGATGCCAAACTTATCGGGCGTCCACGAATGTGGTGTATTGGGGTTGGTGAGGTGGTCCCGCAGATCTCCTCCGTCCATGAACTCCAGAAGCGCTTGCAGGTCGCTCTCCGTGGTCCACGTGACGCCGACGAAGCTGACAAGGTTCGGGTGATCGAAGTTTGCGACCAACTTAATCTCCTGGACGAATTCGGCGGTGCGTTCCTTTGACCGTAGCTCGGGTCGGACGCGCTTGGAAGCTAGCCATTGCGAGTTTCGGAAGCGCACGAGCCAAACGGTGGCGTAGGCTCCGCTGCCCAACTGACGGACGTCTTCAATCTGTTCTGGCTGGAGGCGCCACGAAAGGAGGTCGCTTTCGTTCCATAACGACGTGGCTGCCGACTCCTTTGTAGAGCGGTGCCTGGTGCTGATAGTTGGTACTCCCATTGACATCCCGCTAGCTGTCGAGCCCCCATACGTCTGCTGTTCGTCGAGTCCGGTGTTCTCTGCGCGATAGTCGCTACTTGACGGATCGTCCGCCCCCGGTTTGTCCTGCGCATCTTTCTTTCGATGTCTACGATAGAAAACGAAGCCGATCACGGCTCCGAGGACGGCGAGAACTCCAACCGCGATACCGGCAAGTTGTGTAGTGCTGATCCCCGAGCTGGTGGAGGTTTTGCCGCCCGTTGTAGCAGATCCGGCCCCGGACGACTTTGTAGTCGGCACCGAATCGAGCGGTGCGCTGGTACTCGACGACGCGGTTGGGGTCGTATCTGTTGTTGATGTGCTAGCGCTACCGGTAAAAGGAATACTGGATCCCGACGTTGCGGCCGCGGCGGTGCTGTTACTGCACGTCGTGTCGAGATTCCCTAAGAGGTCCTGCATCGTCATTGTAGTGCCCGGCAGCGTGCAGTTCCCGAGGTCCATCGACTTCAGAGCGTTCAGAAAGCCCATGCAAGCCGAGTTGGAACAGAAGGCGGCTGTCTGCGCGGCAGTCATAGTGGTTGAAGTGCTGTCAAAGCTGGTATCTGCCGAGCACGTGAGGTAGTCGGAATTCTCCGCTAGGCTCAAGATCTTGTCGCTGGAGCAGTCCTCTGCGCGGACACTTACAGTGACTAACACGACCGAAGTCCACAATACTCGAAAGAGCATCATGGCGGCAACTGCTTGGCTTGGCTGCAAATGGGGGAATGAAGGACAATGTTCTCTCACTGTCTCCGAGCTCACGGGCTCTACCGCTGGATAGTAACAGTTTCTGCATTCGTTGTAGGGGTGACCAGCAAAAGCTGGAAGAAGTGCGAAGGTCAACCCACGTGAATACTGGCACCACGCGCTGCAACGTTTCGACTCCTCACTGCTCGCTTCCTGGTATCGCTTCACGCGTAATTGAGTCAAATGGCAGAGTTCGTGTTGATACATTCAATAACCAACGACGTCGCTCCTCATTGTCCTCAACTCGTACGCAATGGCAGCCGCAGTAGGTCTCGAAGTCGGATTATACACCACACATCGATCCACCAGTTCTCTCAGTTCCGGCGGGCAAAGGCGCCTACCGTTGGTCGCAGCTTTGCCGTCGCCACTTGATGTAGAATCGCCATGTTGGATAAGGCGTTGCCGTTGGTGCCCACCGCTCTGCTGTAAGGGATTTCGTGGGTGTCCAATTCAGTGAGTAGAACGCCGAAGCTGTAAATGTCCGCCGCCGGACCGTAGTTGCCGTCTCCGATGATCACCTCTGGCGCTAGCCACCGTCCGGTACCCACACAGGCGGTCATGGTGTTCTCCTCGGACCGGAATCGAGACGTGCCAAAGTCGCTCACTTTGGCCTGCAACTGACGATAGTAAAACATTCCGCGACTTGAGATCGCGATGCACAATTGGAGGCGCGAAGGAATGTAAATACACGAGCGCCTCGATGATACCCAGTGCGATGTCAAACTTGTTCGAGGTCCATGTGCGCGGCGTATTCGAGCTTGCAAGATGGCTTCGTAGATCACCTCCGTCCATGAACTCAAAGAGCACTTGCAGGTCATTCTTGGTGGTCCAATCGACGCCTACGAACTGGACGAGGTTGGGGTGATCAAACTGCGCGGACAGCTTGATCTCCTGTACGAACTCAGAGGTGCGTTGCTTGGAGTAACTCGCTTCGAATACGCTTGGGAGCTAGCAGCTGCGACTTCCCGTAGCGCACGAGCCACACGGTGGCGTAGGCCCCACTGCCCAACTGGTGGAGATCTTCGATGTCTTCAACTTGGATTTGCCACGACAGTAGATCGCTATCCTGCCGGGATGACAAAGCCGATAGCTTGGTCGCAGACTTTCTTCTTGTCGCGACGATCAGGATCCCCATCGACACGCCGCTCGCCGTAGACCCGCCATACGTTTGCTGTCCGGCGGGTCCATCTCTTTCAGCACGATAATTATTGTGTTCTACGTCTTCGAGCTTGTTGTTGGCGTTGTTCTTTAGGTATCGATAGTACACTAAGCCGACACCGATCGCTAAGACCCCAACGCACCCCAGCACGATACCAACGAGTGTTCCAGCACTGATGTCCCAGCCCGAATTGGATGAGCTGCCACCGTTCGAATCCGAGTCCGAGTTTGCGTTGATTTTCGATTGGCTTTCGCCGTCATTGCTATCGGAGTCTTCGAGGCTAGTGGCATCACTAGAAGCGTTGCTGGCGCTCGAGGATGAATCCGCACAGCTGATGTTGCAGTCCATCGCGAAGCTCCTCACGAACGCATTCATCGACGTGTTGGTGTCGGGGATCGTACAGTCCCCGAGATTGAGCGAAACGATCTCGCTCACGAAACCCAAGCACGCAGGACTGGAGCAGAACGCTTCTTTTCCGCTTCCGACATGGTGGCGTTGGTCGACGTCAATATTCCGGGTTCTTGAGCGCACGACACCAAGTCGGAGTTGCCGAACAAGTTGAGGAGCTGGCTGTTGGTAAAATCTTCTGCTGTTGCCAGCACCCAAATGCCCAAGGCACATAAAGCCTTCAAGAACATTTTGAATTGTGCTCACCTCGATGTGAGTAGGAAATGGAGAATGAACAAGTGTTGCCCCTGTCAAGAGAACGCTCCGCTGACCAGTTGCAGTATTTGCATCGAAAAAGCGCACACGGAAACTCGCCTGGATTAACGCCAGCTAACTACTTTTGCCGAACGCAACCATTAATCTCGCGTTTCCGTCGACTGAAAGCTTAGTATCATTGTCACGACGCTGACTATCTTGAACCGCGACAAGGGAAACACTCCACCATGGCCACAGTGAGCTCCGCAGCGCGCATTTTTCCATCGAAGACCAGACACGTCACCATAGCGAGAGCTGGGTGAGCTTACAGCCTCGTTGGTATATGAATGCAATCGCCAATTTCGCTCAAGGCCGATAAAAAAAATCTTCGCAGTCGACAGTGATTGGTAACTAGATTTTATCGCCGAACATCTTTGATTGCACCGAGGAGCGTAAGCTTTTAGCATCAACATTAACACAAAAGTGCCAGGTGTGTTTGCCCGGACCATAGCCACCGATACGCTTTCTTCACTGGGCATCATCACCTTCACTTCCTTTGACAATTTCAATCCACATGTATCTGCTCAATAGCGATAACCAATACCGTCCCGTGAGCTTAAGCCACGACCTGCCAGTCTTCCTTTTACGATCCACACCTCAACACGATGAAGATCGACCAAGTACTTCTCATGACCATCGTTGCCCTCGTCGCGAGCGTCGCCGTGGCTGACGATAAACACCGGTACTATTGCTCCTCGGACGACTACTGCGAGGAAAACTACTCGGGTACGGCCTGCATCTCGGTTCACAATTACGGTATCTCCAAATGCACGCCCAATACGTCCAAGCGTCCTGCCTGTCGAGGGGCCCAGCCTGGCTTGTGTCCCTCCTACCAGAGCCCTGAGCGAGGATACCTCAATGCACATTGCGTCTTCGTACCGGCGAGTTACTTGGGCTTAACCTCCAGTGCCAACTCCACCAGCGGAAGCAACGAAGACACCGACGCGACGCTGTCGGTGGAGGTTGGCGAGGACGACGTCGCCGGTCAATTCGTCTGCGTGCAAGTGTCTGACTGCGAGAGTCTCGCTGCGGATCCCGATACCTGTTTCCCGTCTTCATGCGGTGCAAACAGCCATTCGGACGAGCATTGCACGTACCAAGGCACCTGCACGTACACCAACAAAACGGACGTCTCGAGTCGTCGCTGCATGTGCTACGCTGGTTTCGACGGCGACGACTGCCAACGCGAAGTGTCTGGAGCTTGCGACGTCGACTGTGGCACCGGTGGAGTGTGCACGGATGGCGAGTGCGTCTGCAATCAAGGTTTCGACGGCAAAGCCCACGACGGCAAGCAGGGCACAGCGAACGAGCGCTGCACCCGATGCACGAACGACCTGGCCTGCCAATACAACAACTCGTGCAATGTCGACGACGGTAAGTGCGACTGCCGTGCAGGTTTCAGCGGCGACACTTGCGGCGCCACGGAGGACGCGTGCACGACCCGCACGGACTGCGGCATCGGGGACTGCCAGCTGCTTGCGAACGGCTCGTCCGCCTGCTACTGCCCGTGGTGCAGCCCAGCATGCACCATGTGCGATTTGGTGGGGAACTCGACGTTCGACTGCTCCTCGTGCCCCACCAACCCCGCCACGACAGTGCAAATTTCGACGCTTGTACCGGTAATCGTCGTCTCGGTCGTGACGGTCCTTCTCTCCTGGACGATGTAGGCACGTTGATGACAAAATATGCAACGGGTGTTGGTGATGATACTTGTCTGGTTGAACTGAGACGGTCAGGGCGTCCGTTTGCAGATCCAGAGGATAGGTGGTCGTACTTGGTCTGTTTCACGACCAACGATAGCGAATTCGCCAAACTTCGCTCGGTCGAAGGCCGCTGAAGCCCTTCGTTAAAGACACCGCCAGCCACTCGCTTTGAATTTGCCGTTGAAAATTAACGTCGGCAAACGTCGATTCGCCCCGTTCGAGCGAGTTCTTTTGCCTCTACAACATGAAGCCGCCGGCTGATGACAGTGCCATCTGAGCCGCCAGCTCTCTCTCGTCTCATTCCTCGTTTTGCGGGCGCCTGCGTAACCTCACGTTGCTTCGCCTTAAAGATGACCAGCTCGTCCCACCTCAAATGCGGGCGCTGTCGCTGCAAGAAGGTGTGTAGTCGCCGTCGTCCCCACCAAAATCGGTGCGGCCACCACCACCAGAACTCCGACGACCAATTCCTGCCCCCACCGTGCCTCGGAATGCTCTTCCAGTTCCGAAGGAGGCCCGTCCCCAAACAGGACGACACCGTCTCACTCGACCAAGAGCTTCGAGTCGCAGAATCCGTCACCGACGAAGACGTTCGCATCATGCAGGACTCGGTCGACGACATGCAGAGCCAAGTGCGGCGCGGTCTGCAAGACATCCAAGAGATCCGCGCCTTGGTGGAGAAAGTAGCGCTTCGAGATCACCACGAACGGCGCGATCCGTCGCAGTCTAAGTTGATAATCGTATGCAGTTTAGTTTGGCATTTTCCCTTTTCAAAGTGTCCGTTGCGACGATGTCTTTGACGAGTCGCGGTCTGCCATGACCAAGCGATCTCCGTATGAATACGATGGAGCTGTGTCGGTGGTGGTAGACGTGCAGAGGACGACGAAGAAGAAGCGGCGAGAGAGTTCGGTGGCGGACGCCGACCCGGACAGCAACAACGCGTGGCTGGCGTCCATGTTGCATCCGGCTAAAGAGTCAAGCGTCTCTGTAGGTCCTGCTGACGCTCGACAGACTACCGCAATAATGGCTGAGAAGAAGACACAGCCTCCTCGAGTGCAGGTGCGGCAAAGCAGCTTCAATGCCTTTATCTACGTTGTGTTTAGTTTCTTTGGCTGTAGATGAGCGTGGAAGTATTAGAGCAGAAGAAGATGCTGCTTCCCTACCTTGACAAGATCGAGTACATCAATTGCCAGCTTCGGTAATGTACCTGTCTGTCAACAGCATGGCATAAGCATTCTCATCAACGTTTGTTGTCCGTAGACAGCGAGGTCTTCTACCAGAAGAAGAGCCACGCACTACAGATGATCGAAGCTCAGCCAGTCGGTCGTCGCCTACCAAAACAATAAAGCCGCAGTCGCGAAAGCTCCCAGACCCGATCACTCGGAACCAAGACGAGCAAGACACAAAGTCAGCCAATGCATCTGTACGGATGCTGCGGACTCGATACCCTCGTTTCTTCGAGTCCGTTGAGCAGTCAGGCACGCGGAACGCCTTGGCTCCCAGACAGCGTGGCATCAACTGGCTGCTTCGACTGGTTGAGAACGTTTACAACGCGCTCTCCGAAGTCTTGCTGTCCAAAACACCAGAGACGCGGGAGTCGGAAGAGAGTTCGGATTCTTCCATGCAGATTATCCAACCCAAGCCGCACAAGGCCAAGACTGCTCCAGGACTGCTAGCCATGCCACATTTCACGCGAAGGTTCATCCACCACTCGCTGGGCCTGCCCGAACTGGCCGATCAAGAGTGCTTGGACCTCATGTACAATATTGAACTCGCTCGCGACCAGTTCCCGCAAGTATCGCTGTTCGCCTCGTTCTTGAGAGAGATTTTAGACGAGGACACGCTCCTGTTCTTCCTGGTGGTTCGGCATCATCTGCAAGAAGCGTTCGACTTGGATCTCGGAGCAAAGAGAAACAAGCTCGCTCCAGCAGCGCCAAGAAGTACATCGCGTCCAACATGGTTGATCTTCGGTACCATCCACTGATCCCAGACGGCACACGACAAGTGTTTCTGTCTAAAGCAGCGTGCGAGTGCGTCATGCAGTGTGTGTTTGATTTCTCACGACGCTTTCGACCTGACGGTGCAGCACGGATTGCCACGCCCTTGCTTCTAGCCCAGTATATTGTTGACGAGCCGATCGTCAACCGACTGCAGCCAGAAGGTCAGTTCGCCGTCACCGCTGAGGTCTTCTTGACGACAATGGTTGAAATGTTCGGGGAGGTCACGGAAGACATCCTGGCCCGATTCAAATTCAACGATGACGGTAGAACTCCTCATCTTAATGTCAATGGGAGGACGAGATCACTGACAGACGTGTGGTTGATACAGGGAGTCCTTGTCGAGTTTGATCCGGCTTCGAGACACCATCACGCTGGACTCGAAAGTCGACAAGTGGGTGGCGGTATACGCCGAACAGGAACGGACTTTGAGGTACGAGAAGATCGAGTTGATGAAGATGCAGCGAAGCAACTCGAACAACCAGTTCCGAGTCCAAATCCGCTTGTTGGAGAACCGGATCCGCTTGCTAGAGCAGGAGCTGCAGCACATTCAGAAGAAAATCACGGATGGCGAAAACCTCGTCAACAATGTCTGGAACGAAGTCGTCGCGGTGAAATCTCCCCAAAAGCAGTCCCGACGACGCCAATTTGAGACTTCTGACGACCCACCAAAGCAGTTTGTATCGGTACTTGGTCGCTTTGAAGCGCACATCGCGAGACTGCAGAAGAAGCACGACATTGCAGTGAAAGCGTCGTTGCTGTTGGCCGTGCCCTGGCAGCAGCAGATGGAAGAGCTACGACTCCGAATGGTGATTCGGATCCAACGAGCATATCGGGCGAGGAAGAAGGCACGACAAATCAAACAACACGCTCGCGACAAACTCGCAACCCAGATCCGGGAACGCGAAATTAAGCTGAAACACCAAGAGATGGAGCGTAAGCGACGCGATGCCATTCGCGAGAAAGACATGGAGCGCCATCTGCAGCGTCTGAAAGCAACCAAAGAGCAGGAAGCGAAGCAGAAGCAGGAGCTGGAGGACAAGCAAAAGAAACTCGTCTTAAAAGCTCGAAAGAGGAGGCGACTCAACGAGCCGCTGCAGCCAAAAAGAAAGAGCTTTCACGCGTGATGATCCAATGGAAGTCCTTTGTCGGGCGGAAGAAAAGTCGGCGTAAAGCCAACCACTTGTTCCTCAAGTTCAAATTCATGAAGTGGAAACTGCATTTCGCGCTGCAGAAAAAATGGCACGAGCAGCGCGGACGATCCAGCACTTCGTTCGTCAGAGAGAGCAGCAGACCCAGCTTCGTAAACTCGTCAGCAGGCGTATAAAGCGAACTAAGATGGCCAAACGGTATCTGCTCAAGGTGCAGTCACAGATAGTGAATCGCCTGTTCAATCAGTGGGTCGCCTTCACCACACACCAGCAAAACCTTCGATACAATTTCGCCGCCATCATCCAGAAACGTGAAAGCACTTGGTTTGAACGCTGGGCCAGCTTTGTCGTCATATCTAAGACGGAGAAGCTTGCAGCTGCCATCTTAATTCAACGACAGTACAGAGGTCGCATTGCTCGCCAAGTATTTCGCTTTCAACGAGATCGAAACCGCAAAGCAGTCGTCATCCAGAGAACTTATCGAGGCTACCGTGGACGCATGTTCGCCAACAAGCGGAGACAGATCAAGGCTGCTCAGGACAGAGGCGTCGAGTCAATTCTCCGACGCATCCAATATCGCCAAGCCAAGTTGTGCTTCGACATGGTGGCTCTGTACACGTATCGGGAGCATCGTATAAAGGAGATGACTCACTCTAGACACCTCGCCACTGAGAAGCGCTTGGTATTGGCCTGGTGTGCGTTTGTCACGTTGACGAAAGAAAGAGAGCTGCTCTTCTGCGACTTCGCAACCACAGCGCTTTAGTCATCCAGCGCAACTTCCGCCGCCATTTATGCCAGCAATATTTAAAGCAATTACTTCGATCGCACCGAGCTGCAATCGTGATCCAGCGTATTTTTCGCGGCTATCTGGGTCGATATGCAGCGATGCAATATCGCTGGGAAGTGTACTCGGCGCGTCGAATACAGACGATCTGGCGGGGGTACAGGGCGAGGAAATACACTACTGCAGTGCGCACTGAAAAATCCTCCTTGCAGCGTACAAGGGCGACTACACTACCGTCAAGCGGGCAATTGCAAATGGTTTCTGGCATGTGACGGACGCCGACGGAAACGGCATTCTCCACATCGCATCCGCCGCAGGAAACAAGCGCATCGTCAAGCTCTGTCTGCGCAATTCATTCGACATCAGTCTCGTGAACCAGCACAACCAGACACCTCTGCATCTCCTGCTCGCTAACCTTCCTCCATCGACAACTGACCTCGACTATATCGACCTGAAAAATCGAGGCGATCGTGTGGCGCTCGCAGAGTACATGATTGAGCATGGAGCGTGGCATGAAGCACCCGACGAAGAAGGCTTCACACCACTGTTGCTGTGTGCTTCGTTGGGTCAAAGCGAGGCAGTCGAGATGCTGCTGAACCACGGTGCGAACACTGATGCACGAACGTACTCAGGGTTAAATGCCGCTCAGTTAGCAATCGAGGGCAACTACTCAGCGACCTTGAAGGTGCTTCTTGAATCAGGAGGCTTCGATCATGGCGAAATCGGTCAAACAACGCTGTTCCTGCTTCACGCTTGTGCTGGACGTGGACTAGTTGACTGCGTTCGAGAGCTGGTTGCCCGCATGCAACAGCGACAGAATGTCTTCGGTGAGGACACAGTCAACATGCGTGACACAGAGGAAACACCCCACTCATCTACGCTGTTAGCAACGGGAATCTCGACGTCACCGAGTGCTTATTAGCAGCAGAAGCTGGTCCAGACGTCAAGGACTACTTTGGCCGCTCACCGCTGCATTTTGCGCTGCTTTGCAAAGACCCACCTACACGTGAAGCACTGGTGAACCTCCTCGTTCAATACGATGCCGACGTCAACATGAAGGACACAGATGGTGATGCGCCACTCCACGTGAGCTGCGAGACTGACGAGCGCTTGACATGCACGCTGCTCTTGCTCACCAACGGAGCATTAGTCTGTGCGAACGCGCTTGGAAATCATCCGACGCATATAGCAGCCCGCAACGGCGCCGTCGAAACACTTCGCATTCTGGTCGAGTACGGCGGCGACATGAACTTGAAAAACTACGATGGCAAAACTCCGCTTGGTATGGCGCGGATGTGCAACCAGAAAGACGTCGTCCAGTTCGTCTCCTCTTACTTTGCGCATGAGACCACACCGTCTGCTGTTCAAGACGACAAGAGGAAAGCCGAATTGCTGGCTGCTCTGAACGAGGCAAATAACCAGGAAGAACACGAAGGACCGGAAGGTTCCCAAGCGAGCGCTCAAGACACTGAAAACCCCGCCGTTGAAGATGAAGTGACACAAAAGAAGCGTACGCTTGCCGAGTGGAATGCAGCGGCTGTGGAGGCGTACTGCATGGGGTCTATCGCAGAATGGACGCAGTATGTCGACGCTGAAACGGAAACCCCTTTTACTACAGCGCTGGGTCTCCTGGCGAGCACTTGTACACGTGGGAGACCCCGTCGAGTTCGACGCTGCTATGGGCGAGGTCTGGGAAATTGTACGCGGTCCATCAACAGCACCAATCGAGGAGCCACCCGAAGATGAAGATCATCAAGCAGAGTCTGCACCAAAAGCAGCAGCCTACTACCTGTACCACAATCGGCTCACGGACGAGCTCACTCGGACCGTCCCGCCCATCGACTACGCGCTCCTGCAAGACGTAGTCCAAAATTCGAAACGGATGAAGTTGCTGCGTGCACGAGTCCGAAAAGTCTCGGCAGGCGAGCTCAGCGCCTCAGCCATGGAATACATGCGCTTCTTCAAGGGCTTCGAAGCGGAAAGCGCCCAACTTCGTACCGAAATTCGAGCTGCGGTCAAAATCCAGCGCCATTTTCGAGCACGTCGAACGCACTTGCTAGTGAAAGAGCTGCTGCACCAAAACCGGAGCGCAGTGCACTTGCAACGCGCTTTCCGCGGTCGGAGAGCTCGTCGAGAAGCCGATTTGCGTCGTCGACAAGCGGTTCAAGTCGTCAAGATCCAGGCAGCTGTCCGTGGCTATCTCATCAGAAAACGTGAGGCCCGGGGACTTGGAGCTCAGCGCAAACTACATCTCAAGCGGAGAGTCGCAGCACGCACCATCCAACGCGTTTTCAGAGGCTTCACGGACCGTAAATGGAGCTACAGGGAGAAGGTGATCCAGCGTCTTGGTCCAAAAGGGTATTTTGATTGGGAAGTCCTCCGCAAACAAGCACAAGTTGTGCGGTCCTTCAAAGTCTGGGACGAAATGGAAGCCCCCACCAAATTCCCAGGCGTGTACTTCTACAGCCACCAAGCCACGCATGCTTGTAGCTGGGAGAAGCCTCTGTCCTGGGTTAAACAGGATCATGAAGGTTTTGAGAATCGCCAGCAACTTGCGCGATGGGGATACACTGAGAAGATGCAGCAAGCTGCTCGAGTTTTGCAGTCAATTTGGCGCGGTCGCGTGGCTCGAATTTCGTTCCGTCTCATCTTGCGAGCTGTCCATCTCATGAGGACGTGTGAGAGCGAATATCTAGAAGACCCCACGAGCTTGGTCAAAATGGGCAACTACGTCTTGTACCTGCACACCATTGTACACGACTACGACCGTGCTCGACCGCTTTACGGGAGACTGCTGCGCGTCATGGCGCAACGCGGACCAGACATTCCGTTCGTACTGCTCTCGTATGGGATCTTCTTGTACATCACACAGGAAGAGGACCCAACACTTGTCGAGGAAATGATCCTCCGAGGGAAGCTGGCAGACCCGACGCTTGTCAAGTACAAAGTGGCTTTCCTTGGGTTCTTCCGTCAAGCCGTGCTGCTTAATCCTGATGACGCTGAGGCCCACATCAACTACGCAGCTTGCGTCCAGTGGCTCTACGAGCAGTACGACGAAGCCACGTCGCATTATTTGCTCGCGATCGCCGCTGCACCTCAGCGCAAAGGCACCATGGAGATCTTCCAGGACATGCTGGATCGACGGAGACGCATCAAGCGAGCCAAGCTCACCCCACGGAGCCGGAAGGCGCTGGCGAAGATGGAGGATGACGGTGTCGAAGAGCAATTCGACGCCTTTGCATTATTCCGACGGTGGCAAGTCAAACAAGCGGAAGACGACGATCGCGTACGGCGGCTGGCACTCGAAGCCGAACAGGAGGCCGCAAACAGACTACAAGCTGCTCGGAAAATCCAGGCACGATACCGTCGACGAAACGCGATGCGTAAAGTCACTCGTCTTCGACTTGAGTACAAGATGGCTGCCACCAAGGCCGACGAAGCTCAACAGCAACTTCTCTACGATCGAGTGACGGCCGCTTTTGCTGATGTAATCTACGCCAAGAAGAAAGCGACTCCACCGTGCCCAGCCTTCCGATCGCCGAGTTGGACGCCATCTTCACCTCATTGCAGTGGAGTTTGACCGATCCACAACTACGCGCTATCAGTGCGAAATTCCGGAAAGACCACCCCAAACTCAAGCACGTGAATGTCATGGACATCTGCAGGTTCGTCCAGGCACAGCCAGCGCTACAGGAGAAATGGGTAGCCGCCCAAGTGGCTGCTACGCCGAAAGACCCAGCAGCCACTTGAGCGGCGACGGACGATATTCAAATACATATTATTTGGTACGGATTTGTTGGTAAGTATGCATCTAGAGTACTTGGTGTTGTTGTTGTTGTGGTTGTCGGGTTCTTGGGGTCAGTTTTAAACACACAGCTCGGTTGTCTACAAGCGATCGAGGATCCAGCTAAACTTGCAGGCTTCTTCACACGAGATTCGTTTGCTTGGGTCCGGGTGCAACAGGGACGCCAATAGGAACACAGCGTTAGGAGACAATGTTGGTGGGAAAAACCACGTGGGGAACGCCACAGGACGGCGTGGTTGAACACCTCCCATCACCGCCCCCTTCATCATCGCAGCGTCGGTCGAGAACGGACTGCTGCCGCCGGACGTCGGGGAGCACGATCCGGCAGCTTGGTTTTGATTCCACAGCATGTTGGAGCCGTTAAGCATGAGCCCCAGCATCGGCGGCGTAGCGTGGAAGCTCGGGTGCGTAGGCGACATCTCTGAGAGCTGCTGCTTGGAGTTCCCATTGCCGGATTTACCAGTCTGGAAAAGAGCGTCGTCGAACTGCAACTTCCCCGTGTGCGGATCCGTCGGCAGTGATCGCAGCCACTCTCCGAACTTGAGGTAGCGTGGACACGTGGCCAGGTCGCGTCCGAACGGCAGCGTGCCCACCAGCAGGCCGTACAAGATCACGCCGCTGCTCCACATGTCCGCCTTCCGGCCATCGTAGCCGTAGCGTGCGTTCTGCAGCACCTCCGGCGCCACGTAGTGTGGCGACCCCACGATGGAATTGAGTCGTCGAAAGCGCGACGGCGCCGTGAGGTTCGTTAGACCGTTGTCATCGTTGTTGTCAGTCGCCTCGGCACTGGCGCCGCTGCTGACCGCCGCGATAAAGTGCGCCGAGAGGCCAAAGTCGGCGATCTTGAGCACGTCCGAGTCGCTCAGCAGCAGATTCTCCGGTTTAAGATCTCGGTGCACAATCCCGAGCTGATGGCAATAACGGACGCCCGCCAGCAGCTGCGTGAAGTACGTTCTCGCCACCGTCTCTTCGACGCCCGCATCTCCTCGGATGCGGTCGAAGAGCTCCTCCGTAGGCCAGCTCCAGCACCAGAAAGATCGTCGACTTGGAGGGCTGCACCAGCTCCAATACGTCGTACAGCTGCAGCACATTCTCGTGGCCGCTGCCGATCCGCTCCCCGCTCACACTATTGCCCGTGAGCTTGTGCATGTGCGCAATCTCTCTATAAATGGTCTTTCTGGCCTGCAGGAAGGCGCGGTACTTGGCCGGCATGCTGGGGATGACGTAGGGCACGTCGTCCAGCAGCACTACCTCCTCTCCTTCCTCGAGCTCCAGCTCCTGCTGCTCTTCCTGCTGTAGAGGTCTGGCCGCCGCCGCCTGCGCTGCGCCTCTGGGTTCTTGCAGAGGGTCCTCGCAGCTCAGACTGGCCGTCAATCTGTCGGCGCTTCGGGGTCTTCTGCGTCGTCGACTCTCTCGGAGCTCATCATCTCGGTGGTCGAGTAGCCAGAGACTCACACACATCTCCAGAGTGAGTTCCCTCAGTACGGGCGGGGCTGGGCCGGAGCCCGTCACGTAGCAGGCCAGCAGCTCCTTCCGTCGGGGCAGGTGCACCCAGTAGACATTGTCCAGCGTCATGCCGCGCACGTTGCCTAGAATCGGCACCCCCTTCTTGACGATCTCGGCTCTGCGTAAGGAGCCTGGGTTGGTGAGCTTGTACCCGACCGGGTTGAGGATCTTGACGGCCACGGGGCGCTTCATGCGCTGGTCGAAGGCTTCGTAGACGACGCCGGCGATGCCCCCGCCCAGGTAGTTGCCCATGGCGAAGGCCGCGACGTCCGGCGCGCCCGACAGGCGGATGTGCTGGCCGTCGTAGGCCGAGACGCGCTCCGGGAGACGTCGGCCTCGCTCAGAGGCATGTACTTGTTCTTGAGCATGACTGCGGACGGGGGATCGGTGCTGTGGGTTATTTTGGCCTCTCGCCTGCGTGCGGCCGTCGTCTCGAGGAGCAAGCAGTTCGACCGGCCGAGCGAAAGCGAGAATGGCCGGCAGAAACCAGAAGGCGCCCAACTTTTGTGTGACTCACGGGCCCTAGCCCCGTTCGGCATAGTGAACGCAAGACGAAAAAATCGAGCTGTCTCCGGAGCTGGGGCAGCGGAGCCCGGAGCTGATAAGAAAGCAAGGCGCCGCACGCAATGGCGGAAGGAAGGAGTGGGTGGAATGGCATGCGTTGCGGGAATCCGCGCGTGGTTCCACTGGGGGACTGCTGGCGGCGGGAGGGCGCCCGGTTTTCGACTGCGCTGCGCCTCCCGAGTCGGGTCTCGCTGCTCTCAGCCGGAGCAAAACGTTCAAGGTGCCGTTCGATTTCTATAGGCCACGTGGAGAGATTGGGGATGCGGAACACCAGAGGCAACACGCCCCAGCTGCTGTCCTGCTAGCTATTGCTGGCAAGCCGCGCAAATAGAGCTCGAGCGGTGTCTGGCCGGCGCAGCCTTGAAGGCCTTGAAGCATGTGTTGCCAAATCTTCCGACGTCAAATTTGGATTTCGCTTCTGCGAAAATTCGCGTCGAGTCAGACGCCGCGCGAAAATGCAAAGCAAAGACGCACAGCTTTCTGAACTACGATGTCTTGAATCGAGTATGGCGCTGAGATCGCAGTGCTGCTCGGGAGTAAAACGTGGTGCCGTGCAAAACTTGGTGCCGTGCGTCCTACTGCCACTGCTGCTGCTGCTGTCTGAGAACTTGTCGGCTCTTAGTCGTCGCGAAACGCCGGGAGCGTTTTCCAGGGCGGAGTTGTTCTCGCTTTGAAGGTCGAACGCCGGTTGCTACAGTCCCGGGACACATCGTCGTCGTCGGCACAGTGTCTCGACTTGAACTGATCGCCGAGGCCCATCTCAACAACAATCATCCCCTTGGTAAATCCCAGCTACGACGGGGAGGAAGAGTCTACTCTACCGTCGAGGAAGCTGTGTAACGCAGCCTGCGTTGGCGGCGTGCAACCCAAGGTACAGTTCAGGAGCGCCGGCTCGCAAGCAGAGACAATGATGCAATTCCACACCCTTCGGCACTGCTGACTGGGAGAGGCTTTTGACACCGGAAGCCGCGCGTGCCTTTTAAGGAGGGGCCGTGGACTCGTATCTGATTTTATTTAAGTAAAAATACAAAGCGTGTGGCATACATAATAAAGTAAACACCAATTTTCGCAGGACCAAAAAGTGGACGACCAAACTCGAAAATTTCATCTACTTAACCGTCATTGCATTCACTGTTTGCGAAGGCAGCTCCATGCATGAGAATATGCGGACGAAGACGACACATTGTCCCGTAGAGCTGTGCTAAAGATTTCGAGGTCAGAAGAAAGATGACGGGGGGCATGAACATCGCAATCATGTGAACATAATTGACACGATGTGCCCGTAAAGTCTTGCGGATTGTGGATGGATGGTGACGCGCAACAAGTAGCGCGACAGTAACCGAGAGCGTGGAGAGAACTCTCACTGCCTGTCCAGCAGGGGACAGGGGATTGGGCGCTGTGGAGTAATGATGTGAACGGGCTCCAAGCGAAGCAAGCTAAGCCCTGGACCGAGCACCGCCGGCCAAGGACCATACAGGTTTACACTGAGTTAATATGAGAAACATGCTCCTGGCGGCCACTTGCAGCGTTCCCTAGAATAGAGCCCCATAAGTCTCAGGATGGTGACAAGCTCCCATAATCCGGGAAATCCCAGTCAATCTGGAGATTTTCCGTGGTATCTTTGGAAGCGACTGTTCAAGCACGATCCCCCTGATTTGGCAACCGCCCGAGGATGCGCACTGGATTCCTGCCAGGAGTACCTTTAGTTTGCATGAGATCTTTAACCAAACAGAGTTCGTTTTACCTTCTAAGTGGCAAGCCGGAAGATTGGCCCGGCGGAAGCGGCTCCACGTCCGCCAATTTATCCTAAGGTCAAAGAGGCGGGGGTAAGAGACGTTCGACTGCTAGTAGCCTTACTCCGTATCTACGTGCTGTCAGGCCCTGGTGGGGTAAGCAGTGCGCTATATTACTGGGAGCTTTGCTTCGTAAGAGTGACTTGCATAGTGTTCTGGGCTGAAAAGCCAATATTGTGTGGGTTGCTGTCCTCTCGGGGACTGGCACGCGTGCTAGCCTTGGGTCTGGGCCAGGAGTTAAACAAAGAGACCCTTTAAGGCCCGAGACCTGGGCCTTTCAAAGAACAGAGGACAAAGAGAGTTTGTGTAGTGTATAACTTTAGTATTGGTTAAGTAGTCTTCGTGCCCAAGACTACGAGGTTCAAGTCGACCGGTCAAACACCCCTGATGCGGGCTCGGTACGCTGTCTGGAAGAATTTATCCCCCAAGGATCACCACGCTGCTACTACGTCTGGCCACATACGCCTCGGACAACTTTTCCTGAATTCGCAGAGCCACATAATAGTATCGGCAAGCCATAGCTTTAAATGTTAAATTGCCATTCTTACTCTAAATAAATCATAGCACCTATATAGTTAACAAAATGCCTGCCACTTAGCTTTGATCGAGCTGATGGGGTTTCCTCTACCACATTTCGCGACGTTGATCTGGGTGAGCTGCTTCAAAATGATGACTGGCTATTGGAACCATTGCCGTTTTTGTGGGTAAACAGCCGTGGCGCCAAGAAATCGCTGAGAAAGGAGGCCCTGTCCATGTTTTAGCGGCTACTTCCCTAGTCACAGCTCCTGGGTTTACCGACGTTCACGGACCCTTCCAACTCGTACATGATTTATCCCCTAAACTCCCTCGCAAGCTGTTCACAGAACCGACCTCGATCAGATATAGTGCACCACTCAAGAGCTGAAGCCAATGCCAGACAGGATCCAATGTAGTGATCATCTTGGTTTAATGGGTTAACCGCACGCCGCAGCTTGGCTAACGGTCTCGAACACAGCTTTAAACGTTTCTTCATCTCGAATTCAGGGTCTAAGAGTCGCCTCGCTCTCAGCGCAAAATTACTCAAAGTTTCCCGAGCCAACGTGGACTATCGTTGAAAGACACGTCACAACGTTAATGGATGAACTATTGCATCTATACCAGATCCGTGAACAGCGGAGACGAAGACGAAAATTTCGTTGCAGAATTGCTGCTGGGAACTCTGAGTACTGTTGTTGTGGGTAATTACCAAAATTAATGGTTTTACCGGTTAATTGGCATTACCTGTGTGATTACCGTACTTACCCGGGGTAATTGTTGACCCGACGAATCTTTCAGGTTAAAACTCTGGTGGCTTCACCTCGAAAATCGCAGCACAGAGATCAGGCAGCCAATACCGGAAGACGGCTTGGCATTAGGGCACATTTTCCCATTGTTGCTCCAGCAACGTAGGCAAAAAGAATGGAAATATTACTGATATAGCCTCAACATAGCTCCGGCCTTCTGTGGCCCAGACGATCGCACCGAAGAAAACACTTGCGCCGTTGAGGGGAAAAGGTAGTTTGAATTGGTCATCCCAGTCTGCACTGGGGTGCGTTACGTTCCTATGAACTATACTTGATTTCACAACGGACTCGGTCCGGGTACGTGCCTTGATCGACTTGACTTGGGAACGCTATGGTTTGTCGCACTTGACCGGGGCCCAGTATGGTCTAGATGGGAGGCACCTCGGCACATCTCAGGGAGAGGGGGCCACCTCGTAGTGGATTCTCCTGGATTGACTTGGCTTAACCCTTTCACTACCGGCCAAATCTGCTGAGCTTAGAGGTCCGCAGCGGTCCTCTAACAGTTGCAGTAGACGTCATTGATTGGATCAAATTCTGCCAGATGGATTAGGTGTTAGGGCTTACCACGACTTCGAGGACTGCAGCGAACCTCTAACATAGCATCTCCTTTGTTAATATTGTGATATTTTGAAGCATTGTCGGTCATCCAAATTTCACGCTGACAGTCAGTTTTGCATTCCCCGCAGTGGCATGGACATAGCTGACCTGCTCAACGTCAGTGACGACGCTGCCGACTGGGAGTTTGAGATGTCGGATGCAGCGGAGGATGAAGAGGGCGAAGACGACAAGGGCGACGTTGGTGTGTCGGCGTCGATAGAGCGCCGAACCGGCAACGCGTACGTGGACAATCTGATTCGAGAGAGTGGCCTGCATATTATTCGCGAGCGAGAGGTGAAGGCGGCTTACAAGGAACGCGGTGAGCTCGGCCTTTTCTCACTATTTTTACACGTGAATTTCGGGACGCTTTACAATTGTGGACAAACAAAACGCTAGTAGAGAAAGGAAAGCCCGAGGCAACTGTGTATGAGCTGGATGCATACATCGGTTTGGAGATTGCATTGAGTTTCAACCCTGTCACTGAAATCAAGGAGCTATGGTCTAAAACGTTTTTATGGGGCAGCCTGACTTTGGATTGACTATGGCGAGGAATCGCTTTGAAAGCATCCGTGCGCGTTTCCAGATTCACGCGCCCGAGAGCGTGCCAGTCGAGCGGCGGGAGCAAGATCCCATGTGGCACAGCAGGTATCTAATGACGCAAATCCAACAGAAATTCTCAGCGTTCGCTGTACCGATCGGGGCTGTGAGTCTCGATGAGAACACGGTGCGCACAAAAGCACGTTCATCAGCAAGAACTTTCATGCCTTTGAAGCTAGACAAATATGGAGTTCGATTTTATGCGGTTGTAGGGTGGGAGAGTTTATATGCATACTCCATGTGGGATAACGGGTCTGGCAACCGGACAAGGATGTCTCCTGCTGAGCGATATGTGGACGTCTTCCCGTCCCTGAGAACGCCGCTGTTCAGGACGATCGAGCGCGCGGATAGCGTGATCAAGCGAAAAGATCCAAGCGCACTGTGGGTAGCGATGTGCGGCCACTTGACCAAGATGCACGCTGCGCCGAGTGGCCACCGCCTGCTTGTTTCCGATAATTTTTACACTCGGCATAATTTAGCTAAATCTCTATTGGCATTTACTGACGGCGAAATGCGAATGCTAGGTACAGTGAGGATCCCACTGCAAGGAAAGTGGAACGCGATGGAGCTCGAGGCTTCAAAATCCCGGTTGATAATGCTGAGCGAGGTTCGTGGGAGCTAGTGGCAGCCGTGGATGTACCGGTTGACTGGGAAAAGCTCCAGGAGAAGCACAAGCGTGCGCAGAAGAAATTGCCTCCAAACCTGCAGACTTCGTATATGGTGCCGATGACTCTTGCAGCAAACGCAGGGTACATTGTGTTCCGCGACAAACAAACAGTGATTTTCTACACCAACGATCTGGCGGGAACACCGTCGCAACGGGTGCTCACGGGCGACTCACATGAGGCGATCGAGCTGTGTCGTGGGCTTGCACCGCTTCGTCGCCGGACCGGCGAGCAAGTCATGCAGCGAAAGACTTTCCAGGTACCATCAATGGTAGTCGCTTACAACTTGTTCATGAACGGCGTCGACAGGGTTGACCGGCTCAGGAGCACAAATCAATGCGCCGCAAAGGGAAGCGTCTCTCAATGAGTATCCTGACGTGGGAGCTAGATTTGGTGCTTATAAATGCGTTCTCCCTGTACAAAAAGATCGCCGGACCTGGAGCTACGTGTGCGAAGTTACGCGACTTCAAGAGGAAAGTAGCCGAACAACTGACAACCGTACAGCGAGAACGACTCGCAAAGGAACGCCGTCGGAAACCTGCACCAAATGCACCGATACAAGAGCTGGTTGGAGCTGATGACAGCATCCACGCAATCACACCCAACTCAAGAGAACACTCAACTGGCAAACTTACGTGTTATCTGTGCACGTTGCGGGGATTCTCCAAAAAGCTCTCTTTGGCTGCACAGGATGCCACCGAGGTTTCCATGTTGCGTGCTTCAGCGCATTTTACTACCGCGATGCACTGTCCTCCACGTCTCTGACGGTCCGCTCCGCGCTTGATGCTGTGTGTGCTGCAGCGTCAGGAGTTGAGCCGAACACACATGCCTGAAGAAGAACAAAACCATAACGTATCTAGATCAACTCGAACTTCCAAACAGCGCATAAATAGCAAGCAAGATGTACCTGACAGTGGCCTCGAGGTGTGCTATTTCCTTCTGCACGCATAGCGGCACGTCGATCGCTTGCGTCCTACTCAGACGGCCGTTCTTCTTGTAGTAATAGAGCTGAAACAGAGTCTTCTTCACGTGGAGGGGTGGCCGCTGCCGGCGGCTGCATGGCGTCATTCTCAACCTGCAGCCGATGATCTCCTTGCTGTACTGCACCCACTCACACGGCGCGTCGTTGCAGTAGCTGCACGTCCGCGGGGGCGCCTCGCTGCCAAGCATCCTTCTCTGAGTTCGAAAATTCAAATTTGCAATGCAACAGAACAGATGTCATCTACCACGTATATTTCTACAGACCGCCTAGCCTATTGGCGGAATATAATAGTTAGCGCAATCTCATTGGCCGAGGTACGGGTCCGCCCGGACCTCCAAAACCTTCTGGTAGTGAAAGGGTTAAGTATGGTTCGAGAAGGAAGCCTGCAACGGGGTTACACGAAAGTCATACCCGTGCACTGACTTTTATTTTTGCAGTTAATTAGTGTTGTCCTTATTTTAAGGGGCACTAACTCTGCGAGTCCTAGTTACGGGGATGTACTTGGTTCTTGTATAGAACCGAAGGCGGGACGCCTAAAGAGACAGACCCGGGGAGCCCTACGTCTTCCTCTGTGCGCGTGCACTGCTACGCAGCGTCGCTGCAGTAGAACACTTTTCCCGTACAAGCAGATGATGCGGCTGCGGAGCATGCCGAAGATCTAAGCGAAAAACAAAATCACACTTCATCACCAAAACAACCAAATTGTATTTGCAGCAACAGCTCCTTCACAGTAAATTTCAGAGCTTCTCCGGGCACAGCACGACCTTGCAACATGACACGTGTCTCCTTGCAACGTAGCCAACTTAAGTTCATAACCGCACCCCACTTTCTTCGTTCTCAGTGCTTGCTTTCCGTTCACTGGCATCCACCTTCTTGCAACGTGACTTCGCTTCTTTCCGCCCTGAGAGCAGGACAAACTGCAGAAGCTAAGCGAGTATTAATGACGTAAGACATAATTGTCGTTTGGCTTCCGTAAGAAAATGGTAAACTTGCATCGAAGCTGGGCCACCAAGGCAACGGCGTGAGGCTGTTTATTTTACGAACACACTTCACGGCGTAGACTCTGCTCGTCCTCGCAGCGAGGTCGTCGGCTATTACTTCAATCGACGCATTTACGCGTAAAAAGTGTGCCCATTTTTATCACAATTTTACGTTTTCAGAATATTTTGTACATTTTGACGATGGCGTCCGACGTCCGGCAGGTGCTGCGGGAGGCTCTCGCCTGGAATTTCTCATTCGCCGCATCGGACCCGGCGGCTGCGCGATGCCTCGTCAAGCACCCCAAGGACGCAGCACGCGTGGCCGAGTGGCTGGTGCACGAGCTGCCAGTGCTGCCGAGTTCCAAGGAGGCTCCAGAGCCTGTAGCCCCTTCAAACAGCGAACCAACCAGCCGTACTGGAGATTTGGAGACGCTTCTCGAACGGGAACTGGGCTTCGGGACAGCTAGATTCGCAGCTGAAAGCCCCGAGACCTTGGTGCAGGGGAAGGGCGAGAGCTCCGGGCTCGAACGAGTGCGTCTAGGATTCTAAAGATACTGTCATTGTTGCAATACGCTTATCGTGATATGTGTGTTACAGCTGTCCACAAAGGAGACTCTAGAGCGGCTGTATGATGAAATTCCATGGTATGAAGCTGATGAAAAAGGCGAGCTTGTAACGAAGGGACTATTTGATGCCAAGGCAACGGCGCGCAATGCTCATTTGCCATCGTTACGCGGTTTACTGACGATGACGACGTCAACTTCGACGCGTATCTTGGCAGTGGTAGAGCACGACGCTCAGCAATCGTTGCAGGACGTGCTCAAATATAATCAAGTGGTGCTGCAGAGCTGCCACAATGTCGAGCTAAAGCCAGGGACTGAAGCTCCATCCGATGAAGAGCAAGATGCGTTGGGGGATCTGAAGAAGCGGCTGGTGGTGTATCAATTGCGACGTGTGCTCGAGTTCCTGCACGATCGGGGTTTGGCCTGTGGTGGTTTTACTCCTAGCGATCTGCAGCTTACGGATACGTTGTGGCTGCAGTTATCAGCACTGCCGCGTGTGCTAGATGCGTGCGCTGCTACGCGCGTGGGTCTTCAGGCTCATCGTCAGCTCGAGAGAAGCTCAGACACGGATGTTCCTCATGGTATTGAAGCATACACGTCTAGATCGCTGACGGAGCGATGGTGCACTGGTGATATTGGCAACTTTGAGTACTTGATGATTTTGAATACTGCAGCTGGACGTCGCATGGAGGACGGCGTCTTCCATCCATTTCTGCCGTGGGTTACCAACTTCAAAGATGGTCCACATGGAGGTTGGCGCGATTTAGGCAAGAGCAAGTTCCGGTTGAATAAGGGCGACGCCCAGTTGGATCGCACCTTCACAAGTAGTGCTGTGCCGCATCACGTCACGGAGAGTCTGTCGGAGATCACGTACTACATTTACATGGCTCGACGTACGCCGATGGCACTACTTCGCCGCGTGGTGCGTGGCGATTTCCAGGCGCGCGAATACCCAGCCACTCTTTCGCGCATGTTTGAATGGACCCCAGACGAGTGTATCCCGGAGTTTTACACTGATCCTTCAGTTTTCAAATCGCTTCACGGTGGTGATATGGACGATCTTCAATTCCCGACGTGGCATGACGCCAATAACAGTGAACATCAAGACCTCGCTTCCTCATTCGTGCAATGTCATCGTGCAATGCTTGAAAGCGACGAAGTGTCTGCACAGCTGCACAAATGGATTGATTTAAATTTCGGCGCAGCTTTAAGTGGTGAGGCAGCGATTCGTGAGAAAAATGTTCCGTTGATGGCGCGTGCTTCAGGCAAGAGCCCTGGCTTCGTTCAGCTTTTTGGCGTTAATCATCCCAAACGTTTATGGCAGCGTCATCAACATAATTCTACCAAGCACCCTCAGAAGTACTCCGCGGAGACTGATGTACGAGCTAAGCTGAGGCCACAAGGAACGACCAAAGAGGTCAACGCCATGCTCTCGAGAGCGGTGCAGATAGTCGTGGACGCCCAGAAAGAGAGGGCGCCTTCATCTTCTAACAGTATTAGTCTGGGAGGAATGCCCACAACAATTCGAGGTGCAAACGACATGGAGGCATCACGTTTTGGCTTACATCATAGTCAAAGCGGTGGAGATATTGGGACAAGCACAGGCGGCTTTAGCAGTTCAACCATGCTTAGTATGACCTCAACATCATCGAGCGAGGCCACGCGAAGCCAAGTCAAGTCACAGGAACAACGCGTTTTCACGATTACTACTCCAATGGGACTTGGGGGCAACAGTAGTGGAGGTCTTGGAGGCTCAGCTGGGGAGCGCGAAGAAGGACGTGTGGCTTCCCACCACACGCGCCACTCGTCTCTAGGCGGGGTTAGTCCTAGCAACACTGGATCACATTTACTGCGTGATTTGTGGCAGCAGTTGCGTCAACCAGAAGACGATAGCCCAAATGGTATCACCATCAGTGCTGGAGGCGGTCAAGGGCACGGACACCATCGAAGTGCCAGTACTGGGCACGACCTAAAGGTGAACCTCGTTGGAAGCCCAAGCGATATCCAAATTTCGGATCTTGAGGGCAATGACGAGGTCATTGCCGGTATAGGTTCGACAGCCCCCTCGATGAAGTAGATCTGAAGTTACTGCAGCTCGGGCTACCAATTGTTCTCCCAGGCAACGAGAAAGAATCGAAGGTTGGTCCCGAGGCCGATGCATCGTCAACTCTCGAGCGTCACGCATCTTCGAGACGACAATTTGCTGACGAAATGGTAGACCCAATCTACCGCATTCCAAACGAGTTATTGGCTCTGACGGCGCAAGAGCTGACAGCTTTTGAGCGAGCGCAGGCTGCTGACATTTTTCACTGGGATGCATTGCGGCCGAGCTGTACACTCAAACGCCAATCTTCTCGCGGCGTTCTTTAGAAGAATATCTTACGGCGTACACTCGACAACAAACCCTGCAGAAGGCTGAGAGCAAAGCTGAAGATGATGGTTGGATTTCGGGAATTCTAGCTGCTCAGTGCACACCTCAATCAAATCAACAACACCTACCGTGGAATCATTCTGTCGCTGAGAGGTTGGCTGGCCTTCCGCTCAACCTGAAGCATGGCGTGCTGGGTATGCTTCATCCCGACCCGCGTGAGCGTCTTCTTCTCGCCAACTGTATCGACGGACTGGAACCTACTACAATACCACGCAGCTCGGTATTTGCCTCGAAGAGTGATCCTTGCATACCTCCTGCTGTGCCGATGGATGCTTTTCACACCGCACCAGTATCGTTGTTCCCCAAGGACCTTACGATCGTGTATACGTTTATTTCGCGATTACACAACGTCCCAAAGCACGATTGGCATGCACGATTTACTGTAGCAAAGCAATTGCTGGCGTCGCTATCGAGTTTACCGGAGCTTCTATTCCGTGTGGCGATGCCGGAGCTTGTTCGATTCTTTCGAGCGAGATCACATACCGAGAAGATTCGTACGGAGTGTGCCACGGCCGCTGTTGTCTTTCTGCTACCAGAGATGGCGCGACAACTAGGGCGTGATCGCTCTCGGGCGGAGCTACTACGAGATGTGGTGCGCGTTTACGAATCCAGTGAATTGGGTCACTCACCACTACTTCGGTGCTGCTTAGCAGCTCCTAGCGTAGTGCTTTCTCTGCTGCGCGCTTTTGGGGCCACTGCAGTTCTCGACTCGGTACTTCCTGTGATTTTGGAGTGGTTGGTGCCTCCAATAAGCGCTGATGGTGACACAGAGTTTCGCTCTTCGTTGACACCTTTATCTGTTCGTTCTCCTCCACTGCTTCCTTTCGCAGCCGAATCTGCTGCTATTGCAGCTGTCACATTCGGAGAACTATCATCGCCAGCGATGTTAGGTCCGTCGCTAACCGCCAAATATGTTTTACCGTCGCTGTTGAAGCAGCTCGGGCGCGTAAAGAGCCGTTGGACGCACCTCGCCGAATCCAAGACGCTTCGTCGTACCGACAAGAAGCCCTCGTTCACGCCAGACGTGTTCGAGCATGTCAAATTGCCTGGAGGTTCGGAATTCCACCTCACATTCCTGTCCAAAGCCAAGCTGTATGAGTCGCATCACGTGGCGGACGCTATTTTGCAAGTTTGTCGTGAGTTGGGCGAGTATCCTGTGGCTAGCATGCTGCTTCCACGGTTATTCGACGTGCTTCCGAAGCTGATAAGTCTATCGGAGAAGATCGGCTCCGTGCGCATCGAAGGTGTCCCGGTAAGTTCACTTTCCACAGCTTATCGGTATTTATCGACTGATCATGTGTGCAATTTGTGAACTAGGAGGAACTCGGTCGCGAAATCTACGTCTTGCTGCGAATCTTGCGGCATGTTGTACGCACGCTGAACGACGCAGCGTCCTTGCAGGACCTCTTGTCTCGTCGCGCAAACTGCAGTCTAATGGAGTTGCTGTCGCTGGCTGCTCCACCATTTCTCCATCCGCGTGTGGCAACAGCAGTGATTGCTGCTGCCACCGCAAACACGCAGACTTCGGCGTCCCTGGGAGCCACTTCAACCGGGAACTCTGCGAGGAAACAAGTTCTACGCAGCCTGAATTTCATGAAGGACGCTGACCATCGCAACCTGCGCGCCTTCACAGTGGTGGGTCTTTCACGCACAATCGTGGCTGTGTGCAAAAACTGGGAGCAGAAGCTATCATATCGGACGTGACTGTCGTGAGCGGCATCAATCTCTTCCTCAAGCGCTGCAGCGACGTCTACGCTGAGCTAGAGGTCTCCAACTTCCAGTGGGACCTCGCCAGCGAGTTAGTGACGGAGTTGTGCGTGCCGCTGCGCGCTCTGCTTGGCAAAGAGCTGTTCAATCTTCACTTCCCAGTTGTTGCCGGCAGTTCGGTTCTTCAGTTGTTGTTGCTGCCATTGAGTAGTACTGCTAGTGCTGACGCCAGTGGAGTGGGGCCATTCAGCAGCCGAGGTGCCAGTACCGACCAGCGAAATCTCAGCGCATTGGATGACCGGTTAGCGCAGTCGCAAATTCAGCTCCGTCCCCGAAAACCCCTTCCTGGCGTAAAAGGTGGAGATAATGCAGACGAAGACGACGAAGATGCGGATGACGATACTGAAAAGGAAAGCAACTCCTCAACTCTAGAGCCCGAAGATCCGAAGACGTACTCGCCGGAACTGTTGCGCTTCGCCTACCACGTTGTGCGATTGCATTCGGTTCGTGCAACCAGCTTCCTTCGAATACCCTCGACATTGCTCATAGGTGCTGGGAAAAGGGCTGCGCAATGGGAGACTGCGCTTAGCAAGGAGATGCTGCTTTTGCAGGAAGCTCGACGTCATCGCAAGGTTGTTAGTGCCACATTGGCCCCGGAACGCGCTAGCGCGGATGCTGTTTGGCTGCGGCCTCGAGTCCGCCAGACATTCCAACCGCGTCACGAGGATGGAGCCTCAGTCGGCGGGGGCGGCGGGGGACTGTTGGGAGGGTCGTGGGCTCTGAGTGCCGAAATTCGCCAGTCGATTAAGGCCCATTCAAGCGGTGTTCGCTGCGTTAGCGTGGACCCTGACGAGGAACTGCTAATAACAGGAAGTCGACACGGTTCATGCCGAGTGTGGAGGTTAGCGGGGCACCCAGTCCAAGCTCGAGCTGCAGCTCCGGCTGGGTTCGCAGATAGCCGACCCATTATGTCGGTTGCTCGTACTGGCCGAGCTGGCGCACGAGGCAGCACACGCGGCGCAGGAGAGGCGGACGGGATGGCAATTGCAGCCTCGGCCTCGGGCGTCATGCTGTGGGATCTGCGGACGAGCCAGATGCGCATGCGAATGCCGTTCTCTGCGAGTACGGAGCCGGTTGTGTCGATGGCCACCTCCATCTCGGCTGTAGACGTAGCTGTAGCAACTTCACGGCGTATTATGTGTGTGGACACTCGTGCTGGGCCACACGTTGTTGCCGAGTGGCACGCTGATGCTTCGGGTATCTGCTCGAACTTAGGTGCAGCAGGATTAAGCTTATCCGCGGTGGCTTCGTTTGTCGACGGAACTTCGTACGTCGCGGTCGGGTCTGCCAGCGGACGCGTCGTGCTGTTGGATTCGCGTACGGGCCGTCAAGCTGCGCGATGGCAGGCGCTAGAAGCTGGCGCTCGTGTGGTGCATCTCGTGCAGATCTCGGCGTCGCAGTTGTTGGTGGTGGGCGCCGAGAAGGAAGCGCGCGTGTGGCGCGTGATGCTGCGAAGTCACGGACACCCGCAGCTGCGGATGACCATCAGCGGAGTTCCCGACGGGGTTAGCGCGGCGCAGATCTCGGTCCACTCCACTGCGGACGCAGGAGTGCTGTATGTCGCCTGCGGCTCTCGCATCTACACAACACAACTGCCTCCAGAGCCTCGAGCGATCGTGTCTGTCCAGGCCTGTGTCGCATCGAAGATGGATGCGTGGCAACTCAAAGACCCGAGCAGCACCAGCAAGAGCAGCAAAAGCCGCGCTGTCGTCCACGGTGTCGCTGTCCTGCCGCTTCGTCAGCTGCTGCTTCTTGGCACCGAAGACGGCTGCTTGAAGTGTGTCGTCTAGTTAACTGATTAAAAGTCCATATCATATCGTTATCAAAAAGAAACACACCGTTGTTATTTCTTTTCATCTCGCGAAAGGAGGTGGCTTATGTAAGTGTACAGAGCTCAACGTGAGCGTCTTTTGCTCTCCGTCGAGCAAGTTTAGTTGTTGAGGCCCTTGGCCTCGTTGATGACGTTCTTGTGCATCGTGGCGATTTTGCGGCGGTGCGACTGCCACTCGGCGCCGACATCCTCCTTGTAGCGGAACATGTCCTGGCGGTTCTGCTTGTTCCACTGCACGTCCGGGTGGCCGGCCAGGTAGCGCACGCACTGGGCCGTGCAGATGCCCGAGGCCACGACGCACGTGATCAGCACGGGCCACGTGCCCTTGTCTCCGAGCCATCTCTTGGCGGCGCTCTGAGCAACACGGTTGGCCATCTTGACGGTCTTGGAAGAGAGGAGGGAAGCTTGGGAGGCTGGCGGCGAAAAGCAGAATGAACTGAAAACGGCGACGGGAGCAAGTTGCGTCGGCGCTGCTGACGTCAGCCAGCCGTTGATTGGTCTAGAGGCACCCCCTCGTCGACGCCTGTCGACCTCAGAATCTGGCTCCGTTTCCCCGCTGGACTGTTTGTGCATCGCGTTGATACGCAAGCAGAGCCTGCCACGCACGTGGCTCAGGGTGCAGAGCGCATTGCGTTAAAATAGCTTTTTGCCGGGGGTGCCGGGCCTGGAAGCGCTTCCTGAAGTCTGAAGCTGAAGATCGACGCGCCGCGGGACGAGCACTTGACGTAACTGCAGGAAGATGCGCGCGTTTAACAGTAACGGTTTGGGAGCCGTTTTTATACTTGGTGTTTGTATGCAGGCGGGAAGGTGACGCATAGATACGAGGCACTCGTTTCTTTGCTATTTAACAGCGCAGGAATTCTGTTACCTGTGCAGGCAGCTCATGCAAGTGAAGACGTGCTCGTGAGGTCTTATTGATGCCATGGTTTGGCGTGGCTGCTTATAAAACTGTGGGGTCGTGGGGTGATCTCCGATATCCGATAGTGTCCGCTGCGCTACGCTTCGCTTTGTTGCAGCATCGTCGACTCGACGACCTCGTTGGACTGGGGGCATCGTCTTCGTAGAAGCTGTGGTCCATGAAGAGCAGCGGGACCATGCCCAGCAGGCACCCGACGGTGATGCCGCCCGCAGAGGCAACGAAGTTGGCCCAGAGCGTGACGCTCATGTTGGCCTGCGCCTTGCTGAGCATCGGGTCCGGGATGCCCAGTCGGCGCGCCATGGACTCGATGATCCCGCCCAGACTGAGGCCCACCACGTCCGCCACCGTGTTGCCTAGCGCCGCGGCGCAGAGCATCGTCATGGCGTACGAGCCGTGGAAATATTCCTCGATGGCGTCGCCCGCCACCAGCAGGATCATGTTGTCCACGAACCCGAAGCCCACGAACGGGATGGCCGAGCCGATTATGACGAGTTTGAGCTGGCGACTGGTAGGCGGCAGGAGCGCGCGGGATGAAAGCGACGCCGCTGGATTGTTGCTCGCCACAGGACGCAACCGAAAGCGAGACGTGAGAAGGCTACGCAGTTGGTCGTGGCTCAGAAGCCCGTCCCGGTCCGTGTCGGCGGTGCGCAGGACGTGTTCGAGTTCGCCTTTGTAGTTGTTGGCCACACGCGTCATGACCGTGTACTTTTGGGCCTTTGGGAGGGTCAAGAAGCTTTCCACGAGGGCGTCGACGTTGGTCTTGGGCTTTGCTCTTCGTTGAGAGCCTTTGTGCTTGGCAGGCTGCTGGCCTTGGAGGATGCCGGTTGCTCCCCAGGGCATGGTCGTCGCAGAGCGAGGGCGGGACGCTTTGTGGCGGTGCACGGCTGCGAGCGCTGCATTAGCCGGTCGGCGGTTCTTGGCGATCACGCGTGTACGATTCCATATGCGCTTCATGGCGTTCGTAGCATGCAGCAGAGTGCGGTGTGACTGCAAATGTGTCGTTGGCCTCGCTCAGAAAGGAAGACCTGAGCATTTCCACAGCACAGAGCAAATTTAGCAAGCGCATGGGCGGCAGGAATAGCCAACTTCCTCTGCAGGATAGTCGATCTCAACTGGAGTGCGCGCTATCGTATATGTGTGGCGTAGAATGGTGAACATTCGATGCGCAGAGTCTGCATAGCAGACGGCAAACTTTGAGGTTGGAGTGCTATGTGGAGTGACTGGCTCAGTAGTTTCCTTTTGTACCATTCGTTATGCGGTACAGTGCTTTGGCCGGGTCGCTGGCGGCCCTCGCCGGTTTGCTCGGCAAGGTAGGTTAGTTGCCAGCCCTCCTCCTCTGTATATAAAGCCCCCTATCATTGAGTGCAATGTGCTCGACAGCTCGGCGCGGATAGCGACTCCAGCGCTCTGCAACTCCTCGAGACCCAATGCCACGCGTCCGGTTTAGCTGAGTCCGTCGTGTCCTGCTCACTGGTGACGTCTGTGGCCCGTACATTGTGCCTGGTATTGATGCTGGGGGCCAACGCACTGATGCTCAGCTGCTTCGTCAAGGGGCTGCACGAGACAGACTCGCTCACTGCCACCGTCACCAGTGCCGCAGTCAACTTTATGCTGTCTGCAGCTGGAGGCTTCTTCTTCTTCCAGGAGCATCTGCCCATGCGGTGGTTCCTGGGAGCTACAGTCATCCTGGTGGGGATGGCATTCCTACTACACGGCGATGCAGCCACTCCAACTGAGGATGAAGACAGCAAGAAGAAGAATCAGTAAAGGCATAAAACTACATTGTGCATACGAGTAGGCCTTCGTCGGCCTGCAAGCATCTCATCTCTCTATCCACCTTCCTTAGTCGTCTTCGCCGTCGCTAGTAATCCCGTTGCTACCGCAGACGTTGATGGCTGCTGGCCAGTGGTTGAGTTCTGCCAGCTCCAGCCACGGGTGGGACGGGTAGCCCGTCTCGCTAAACCAGCCGCAGAACTCTCTCAGCGATACCTCCTTTTTCAGGTCGAGCTCGATCTTGTCTTCAATCGACGAGTCGGCGCTCTCGAAGGACTGCAGTACGGCGTCGGCTCCAAGTTCGGCCGAGTACCGAGCCAGCTCGGCACTCAAAGAGCTGCTCATACCGTAGAAGGCCATCAGGAAGCACATCAGACTCGATCTGAGCGTCTCCAACTTCATTTTAGAGTCGTCAGCGTCTTCCTCACCTTCGCCTTCCTCTTTGAATGCCCCCTCGTCGTCATCGGACAGAAGTGCTGCACAGCACTTTAACTTCTCGAGCATTGTGCCTTCACACACAACTAGCATGCCACAAACGGCAGCACCCACATCAATGGGGTCCTCAGACTCGTCGTCATCGTCGCCGTCTGTGTGGACATCTTCCTGCTCGTTGTCAGAAGTTGGTTCATGAGCAAACACCCCTAGCAATGAATGAACCATTTCCATGCCCTCGTCGCTTAAGAACCCAGTCTGATCCTTTGCTGTGGCAACAAGAGGCAGAGTGCCACAAACTTGCTGCAAGGCACGCACAAAAGTGCCGCGTCGTGTCAAAGCAACACTACTGCTGGAAGCAGCGGGGAAATTCAACGCCTCCATCATCGCCCCTTGCAGTTCCCACGAGGTTACAGTGTGCAGTTGCGTCTGGCGCAAAAGCAACTTGAGCGTTGCAATATCCTCGTTAAAAACTCCAACTCTCGTGCATCAGTCGCCACAGCAAACACCATGATGGGGCCATCTGATGCCAGGCTGATCGCGCCTGCAGATTCCCGTACATCTTGCTTTTGTCCTTCGCCATCGACACCTGGAAGTCCACGAACAAAAGGTGTCGACACAATGTCACTCTGTCGCACCTGTCGTCGCTTAGTTACGGGTTTGACAGAGTTGTGAATTGGTTGAACGGGTTCCACTGGTATTGGAGCCGCTGCAGACATTGGGCCGCGACTTTGAGAACCCAAGACGGGCGCTGTGCGTTTGCTACGATAGACAGAGGCCGGTCCATTCATAGACATGGACTGCTCTTGGAATTCTTGTTGCTGTTGCCATTTGTTCACGTCCAGCAGTTCCACCCACGAAATGAGCTGATACCCGCCCGTGTTGTACCACTCGCCAAACTGTTCAAACGTGACGCGGGCTCGTGATCGCGCACTGCCGAAACCTGACAGCGCAGTGGTCGCTGTGGCTGTCGCTCCTCCGTTAGCTGTGACGTCAGTCATGAGATCGCCCATGGCTTCTTCAATAAAGTCATCAGCTTCTACGTAAATTTTCTCCAACCCAAGGCGGTACGTCCCATCGCTAAGTGCCATCAGCGCTAGTAAAAATGATCGCAGGTAGATAAACAGCACCGAGTGGGGAAGTGCACTCATATCAGCTACGGAAGCGGGAGGAATCGAAGCTTGTCGATTCACACCCCACGCATCCCGTGAGCTGTAGATCCCAAGCCACGAGTGCTTGAGAAGCCGAATCCGCCAGTTCCGCTCATAAATTGAGCGCTTTGAACGCCTAATCCAAGGCCAAAGCCGCCAGTCCCCGTACCAAATCCTCCCGTGAAGCCTACCGTTGTGCTTGGTGGTGCTGGTGCGTAGCTTGCTAGGGTCTTGTGTCGTTGTTGTCGCATTTTCGTGATGAAATCAAAGGCGAGGGATAGTTTTTGGCTCTTTGAACCTTTTCCGAGGATGCTCAAGCCGCAAGCGAGTTCCAACGCATTAACACGACCGCAACGCTTGCGGTCGAACACGTTAAACAGGCGCGATAGTAGTTTCGACGACGTCTGCTGTGCCTTCTCCGGCATGCCTTCTTTCGAAACCAAGCTTCGGATACACTCGTAAAAGTTATTCCGCGTAAGGATCAAGTACGCTCCTTCGTCCTCCTCAACAGCTGCGTAGGAATACATTTGGCCGCGACGGCTTTGCGTCGCCGCTTTGGACATCTTGAGCGCTTCCTCGGCCGACGGAGTCGCGTATGCTAACAGCGCGTCGTACACTTTGCTCACGCTTAAACTTCCCAACTTCGTCGAGCGCAACATGAACAGATACGTCGAGATATCGCTCTCGGTAAAGTGCAGAATGCTGCCTTCTTCAAGCATGTCAAACGCGTAGATCAACGGTTTTTCACGCTTGCTAGCCTCAAATGCTTCTTTAGCTGGCCACTTGGACAGGTCAAGAAGCTCGAGCCACGGACAGTCCATATACCCACCTGCTGCGTACCAAGCTGCAAACTCCGCAAGGTTGATGGCGTCGGTGTGCTTGCATGTGGCTTCGCAGAAAAGCTTCGAGACAACAGCACCGGCAGTCTTTTCTGCAATCGAGTTCGTGCTCCACGAGCTGACAGACTCAGTGTCATTCGAGTGACCTCTCGTGGCGTTATAGCTTGAGAAAGCAAAGAGTACCACCAAGATTGACTTTAACATCTCAAAAAGCGCCGGCGAGAGACAAAGCCATCTCCATGTGAGGCGAACAGCTTAAACAGCACACTCAGCTTTGCGCTTTTCGTTGTTCCACAGAAAATGCTCATTCCTGCAGCAAGTTGCAAGGTTTCCACCGAAATTGTGCTCATGCCGACGCCATTTGCGAGTTGATCGTCGTCGCTGCTGCTATCGCCATTGGCTCCACCGTCTTGCAACACACTCTCGCTCTCGAAAAGAGTGAAAATCCGCAGCAAATGGAACGATAAGAACTCTTGATCTTCGTTCGACAGCTCGTCGCGTGGAACAAGATCACGCATTGCGCGTAAGTACCCAGGCTTAGTAAGTGAACGGCGATGCGCGTGCTTCTTTAGTAGATGCACGAGTTCTCCACTTGCCATCCGGCTAAAGTTCATGCGTTCCGAAATCGTGTATACAATGGCTACGTCTTTCAGACGAATGCGCAGAGTCGTGTTGTCGTAGCTTGTTAGTTTGAATTGCAGCGCCACAGACGACAGGTCTTTCGCCGCGGCTGCTGAGGCCGATGGAGACGTGATGAGGTTTGCGATGCCACTGACAGCATCCATTCCCACCTCAACGGCAGTGCGATTAGCCGTTTGGAAGGCGGCAGTGTTCAGCATCGTCACGTCCGATTCTGGGTGGTTGGCTTCTAACGAGTCGCGACTACGACGGGTGCTCTCGTTAGACGAAACAGTGTCATTGGACGACCCAGAGTCAGTCTCTTCAGACCCCATTTGTGTGGCGTTCGCCATAGCATGCTGCTGTCGGCTATTGTAGCGAAGAATGGCCTCCGATACTGAGCGATTCACCTCGGGCCACTTCTTCGTATCCAGTAGTTCAATCCACGCAATAATCGTGTAGCCGTGCTGAGAGTACCATACAGCAAACTCCTCAAAGGATACAACACCTCCGCGAATGAATGCACTACCAGCACCAATCCCTGCAGCGCTTGACGCGGCTCCAGCGAGGTGGAGACTGCTGTCGCCAGGAAGCGATCCGCGATGTTCATAGCGTCCTTGGCCTGGGCGATGACGACCAGAAACCTTCAAGGAATTCGTCGAGTCCGTAAACCCGGACTCGTCCAGGCTTCGACGCTCACTTTGGGTGGATCGTATCGGCTGTCTCGTGCTAAAGGTCTTGTCAGTGTCCTTGAAGATGCAGTCCGCGATCTCGATCGCCGTAGTGTCAGCAACACTAGCAATTGCTTCCGCTGAGAGTTCTGAGCCATTTCCAAGCGCAAGAAGCATCGTCAAGAAAGAGCGTAAATACTTCCACATTTCTCGACGGGTGAGGCAGCCATCTCCATCGGCATCAAACAGCCTGTAGGCGAATGCTAGCTTCTCGCTCTTGGAGCCTGCGCAGAAAATAGTAAACGCCGAGACAAATTCTACCAGGTCGATTTTGCCAGTACCGCCCCGGTTGAAGGCAAAGAACAGTCGACTGAGCGTGTCTGCCACCATCTTTGGGTCCTTACCACGCCCCACGCTGCGGGGCGGGATACGAGCATTGGTGTTAGCACCGAACGCAGCAGCTACTCCGGGTGCAACATTTGGAGGAAGCAGCTTCCCAACACACTTGTCGAACGCGCTCTTCTCGATACATGAAGAGGACGGATCTTGCATGAACGGCTCAAAGACGTCGTAAACACGATACAACTGAACGTGGTTGAGCTTAATCACGCGTTGGAGCTCGAAGTACTGGATCAAGTCGCCGTTGTCGAAGCTCAGTGAGGTCAGAGGTAACTCCGTGATAGCATCGTCGTTAGCGTCAAACGGTAAATCGAACTCCAGCACGATCTCATTCTTCAGACAGATAGCAGGTAGTGACGCAGGTACACTACTGGCGTAGGAATGGCCGGCAGTAGACGAAGATGCCAGAGATGCAGACGAAGGAGCGGGCTGCTTTGCATACCCACTCGATACGGATTCCTCGTCCTCGTCCTCCTCGTCAATAACATCAGCAAACGTAAAATACGGCTTCTTAACACCCGCTGGTCCGTCTGGAGGGTCGGATTCATCAACATCCACCTGGATATTGTTGGCCGTGTAGTAATTGTTGCTTGCCACAACTGGATCTACAGGCCGCGTGTCCAGATTCTCTAAAGTGAATTCGGGCGATACAAAAACCCATTTGCGAAGATCCAGAAGCTCCAGCCAGCTCATTCCTTTGAATCCACCGCCATTGTACCATATTCCGAAATCCTCAAGGTGTACAGCCCCAAGCGCATGTCCGAATTAGTACGCGCGCGATCTCCATCGATTTCATCGATGTCGTCTTCTTCGTCTTGTTCATCGGCTGGAGTTTCATTCTCTTCACCATCATTGACTTTATCATCACCCTCCTCTTCCTCTTCTTCCTCTTCGTCATCACTGGGAATGCCTTCCATAATAGCTTCTAGAATCTCTTCTTCTCCCTTGTCAACCAGCTCAGCCAATGATCCATATCGCTGGAGTATTGCATCGCTTGGGGAGATAAATAGAGCAGCGTGATCAAGACAGACCGCAAGAAGCGCCAAAGCTGCTGCCGGTTTAAGTAGCCTTTGCTGTCCGCGTCGAAATAGTGAAATGCACTTGCGAGCTTGTCACTTTTGGATCCCCAAGCCATTAGACTGAAGCCGGCAGCAATTTCAAAAGCGTCGACAGTGGGGCAATTCTCTGGCAAAAAGACCGGAAAATCGCCAGCATACTTTCAAGGAAGGTGTTGTTCTCCATCAAATGTGGCATGTCTGTCATGCTGAGCAGCTCTTCGATGGCTTCCAAAAACGTTTCTTCCTCGAGTAAGCCGTCGCCTGTGTGCTGCACGAACGTGTCATACATCGTCTGCGGGTTAACGCGGGTGAATGCTGACTGGATGAGCAGATCGTATAATTCGATAGCTTGCTGTTCACCGATGACCAGCACGCCGCCATCCACGCTGGAGAAGCGGAAGCTAAGCTCCGCAGCAGGATCTTCATCGTCTTCTGCCACGTCACCATCTGCGTCATCGTCGCTTGCGGCATCTTCAGACAGCCCCACTTGGCCGGAGACCCATCCGACCTTGGCGATGGCGCCGTTAGGCGCAGAATCTGGCCCTTTTTTGGTTGAGCAGTTTAACCCAGGGCAATGCCTTACTGGAACTGCTGTTGGACTCGATCCACGGCCAAATATGCTCTTCAAACTTGACAGTGTCTCCTTTAGACAACGAATTGGCAGCAAACATGCGCGCCACAGCCTCATTCACACACGTCGTTACAATAGACGCTGTCGACTGCAGTTGATCTTCCGTCGCCGTCTGCAAGTCAAACACTGCTGAAATCGATTGCAGCAAACAGCCCAATGCCGTGCGTACAATGGATAGTGTTATGGGACTGTCTGCATCGACTCCACAACCTAGCAAACTGAACTTGATGGCTGTATCCACCTTCACCTTTGCTTCTCCAGGTAGCAACACCAAGCAGCCCGTGGCCAACTGGTACACGTCGGTGCGATTGCACTTCTCAAAGGATCGATAGATCCTCTCGAGCGTCTCCTCCATGGGTTTGAATGTCTCCCCAGTCCTCAGCTCTGGCAAGGAGCGGACAAAGTCCACGAACTCCTCCTTCTCCATGGGAGCGGAGTGTGCACTGCCGGACGGTTTAATGGCGTCCTGCAGCGTCTCAATACTGCAAGTCGCGAGCTTTGAGGCCACGAGGGCGTTGCGCACATGCCACACGCGCTTGGACTGCAGCGCCAGCGAGCAGCTGGGTGTGAGGAAGGGCAGCTCTATCAACGTGTCCGCGCTGGCGGCCGTCGGGGATGACGGCAGCGACGGCACATTCTCGGAGGTGACGTTGCTCTGCAGAGGGATCTCGATGGCCGGCGGGGCCCGCCGCGGGCTCTTCTTGGGCCCTGGATCGCTCATCTGGTACTGGTCTTGTGCTTGGGGGCGGGGGCGTGGACGGCAGAGGGGCCTTCTTC
>JAAVTG010000310.1:0-41187 GCA_011947345.1 Phytophthora quininea
GCGATTGAGCTCCCTATCATTACACGCTGTGCGCGTGACTTTCTGGATCGAAGTATGCATCGAATCCCAGGACAGGACGCGTTATCTGGGGCTATTTATCTGCCCTTGACCACGCCAGAGGAAAACTGCGAGCAAAGTTCCTGTTTCAGAAGCCCATTCGTGTTGTGCCTGTCCTTTTCTCTCAAGGGATGAATGAAATGCAGACGGTCGCGAACACAGTCGGTAAAGCTTCCCTACAGAAAGAGATCAATGCTGAGAATGTTGTAGAACTGGAGGACTATGTCAACAGATTCTCCGAGTGGTGCACAAAGAAGCAACAGAGCAACAAGGAATCAGGTCCTGTATATGACCAAAAGGATCTGGATCATATTCAGGCATCGCTCGTGGCGCTTAAAGTCAACATCCAGCAATCAGGTCGGTCGAAGCGAATGTCGATTTTGAGCTTATCTTCAGCGATTGCGCGTTCTGTTGGCGGAGGGCGTGTCACCATGTGCAAGTCGGCAAAGGATCGTACGTCCATGTCAATCACTTTGGAAGAAGCGAATCTGTTGGCGCAGTCGCATGGGCTTCTCTCTGACGAGGTGGAGGCATTTACTACCTTGCTTCGGACGTATGGGTTCGACGTGAAAATGCCAGGAAAAATATCGGCAAGGCTCAGTATTGCTTTAGTGCGCTGCAAAACTATATGCTCCCGCCGGATTACCAGTGTCCCCCTGGCACCGGAGGCGGCAGCAGATCGTTCTCGTAGGTTCAGGCCCAAAGGCTTGTCATCGGACGAGGCATTAATTATCAATTAGGTTGGCATTATATTTAACAGGTGTGGAAAGACAATGAATCCACTCGACTACGCAAGATTACATGAAGGAGCTCATTGACGTAAGATGTCCTGCATGGACATGGTGCGAGGGTGGCGGTAAGGCTGCTGCAGTGGGAAAGTGCTTGGGGAGGTCTTCTGTGGCGTCATTTCTTGCTTGAAAGACGTGAGAATGGAGGCGTCGACGAGCAGATTTAGGGATGGCATCGTCGGAGATGCCGGCGCGCCCAAGGGGAGAGTTGGGATCCTCGGTGCTGTCCAGGATGGAATTGCGAGAGGTGGCGGGCTCAGTGACGAGAAGGCGATGGTTGGGGCTTTGCTTGGGCTTACCCGCTGCAAGTCCAAATTGAAGCCATGCGCCGTGGACGGTGGTGTGAGCAATGGAGGAAGCTTCGACTGTGGGGACGACGAGAAGGATGCAGCTGGGTGCGGCACGATCGTCCAGTCACTCTCATCGACCTCGGACATTCGCTCGTCGTCGTCAGAAATGATCGAGTTGCCATTCGAGAGCGTAGGAGAGGAGCACCACGAGTTGGCTCTGACCGGAGGCAGCGGCGTCTGGGGTAGCTGGACTTGCAGAAGTCGTTTCGCGCTGGCACCACGGAGGCTGGACGCGCTGGGGTGGAGCACTGCGGTGGGCGACGACTCGCCCTCCTTCTCGAGTTTGCGGCGTAGGTTTTCCATTGCTTCTTGGCGGATGCGCTCGACGTTCTTTTCGCTCCGAAAGCCGAGGTAAGGCCAGCGTCGAATGCCGAGTGATCGGCAGACACGAATGAGGGTCCGACTGCTGATGCCCAAGTCTTCGGCTGCTTTCTTGGCGGTGAACGTGAACAGCTCTGCGAGCATATCGAACGACAAGGTCTTAATGCCGTGCCGTGTGTGGACTCGCACCACATACGACGCGTACGAGGCCGCCAGCGAATTCTTGCGGCGGGTTGCACTGCTAGGTGGCGAGATGTTGATTGGCGTGGATTCGCGATGGTGTGCATGGGAGGCAAACAGGAAGCCATACGGGTGGCTTGAGTAGAGTAGGCTGTTGCTTGGCGAGTTCCTCTTGCTGGACGGCGATCTGGCGAATTCGGAATGGCGAGCTCCCCAAGGGGTGGAACTTGACGGCGTTGGAGGGGTCCGGAGGCTAAGAAAAGTGCCACGCGAGGGTGGGGACAGACCGAGCAACTAACCGATTGATGGAAGAAGCGATACTGCAGAGCCGCCACCCTCATGCGTGTTTCCGGGGCTGTGGCCGAACTGTGCTCAACGTGACGCACGCAGCGACTGTGCCGGTGTTTTTCGACAGAACTCGCGTGGAAGGTCGGCACTGGAATGGAGTTTGCCAACGGTGCGCGGTTGACCGATTTGCCGTTGGTGCAGCAGTCTCTGCTGCATGTGGCAAGCAGCAACCTCTTGCTGTGCTGACTCCTATATAGCCAGCAAAGCTTTTGGATGCGACCAGCGAGATCCAAAGGACAGTTGACTGCGAATAGAGTCAAGTCACGTACTAGTAAATGTTGGCCGGTTGCCTGTCCCCCTTTGCGCTGTGGCTTGTAAGCAGTGACCAAATTGCGGCAAAGTACACGTTCCACCAACGCTTCCGAACAGTTAGTGAAGAGAGCCTTGGGCTCGTCATTTTGCGGGCACACGCGGTTCAGCGCTTGACGACGCTGGAGAGCACGTCAGCCTACCTCAGGACGAATTTGTGGCCGATTTGGGATGTGGACGAAACGTAGAAATGGTCTGGAATCTACAGTCCGGTGACGAATGGCGTTTGCTAATGGAATCAACGGAGCCAAGGCATGCGATGGCGCTGGAATAGGCTGGTCACCGGCAGAACGGAAGCCCGGACGAGTGCATCGCAAGCCGAACGGAGGGGTAGGAGCCCAACGGCAGTGAGGCAAACGCGACGCAGGCAGCTGAGCCCAATAGCTGGAGTTACTTTGGCCACACCACCGTCTCAAACGGACTTGACCAACCGCTCAGCACTGCCAGCTTCGTGTCAAATGGGAAATGGGGATTGTCGCTCTCTCTCGTCTCCTTCTCTTCGCACTAGTAGAACCCCAGCAGTTGGATCTCGTCCTTGGCAGCTTCGTCTTGGTCCTACGGACTCGTACTCCCATGTAGCAGGCCCTCAGAGCAAACCACAACACCACACCGCGTAGTCGTCCGCTCTTGGCCTCGACATGAGGCGAGCTAGAGCTCTGCAATGCACTCTCACCTCGGCGTTTATTACTCGTACAAGAACGACTCAGAGCGACCCGATGCCGACGCCTTCGAAGCCCGCGCCCGTGATCTCCATGGCTTCTGCGGCCGCCGTCTCGTCCAGCGCCCCTGGATGGGGGACGCGCTCGTCTTGGGCTTCTTGAGCTTGGCCAGCCGCGACACGTTGACTGCCACGCCCATCTTCTTGCACATCGCCTCAGCCTCCGCCCACTTGAGCACGCCGTACTCGAGGCACCACTTCTGGGCCATGCGACTCTCGGGTCGCTGCTGCAGCAGACTCTCGTAGAAAACGCGAAGCCCTGCAGGCAGCACGTTAGAGGCTCTGAAACGGAAAAATGCAAAGAAGACTACGAGCACGTACGGGGGACGGCGTCGGGTGCTTCTGGCCAGGCTTGCGGTTGGCCTCCTGCTCCTTGGACCACTCCTCCTCCTCGATCATCGTCGACGTCGAGGCGGAAACGCTCTTGAGATAGCCGGCGTCCTATGTTAGTCCGAAATGCGGTATTGCCTCGCCTAGGAATCTTACTCTAGGATGATGTTAATCTTGTGAAAAGAAATAGTATAGTAATCTGTTGCAACTGTTCCCTAGTCTTGAGCCCGGAGATCTCTTCTATGTCGAGATACTCAGGTCCATGAAGAAGACTACCCCGCAAATCCGTTGGTTCTGAAGTACTTTTCGGCGCTGCAACGTGTTTGGACGTTCAATTTGATCTTTATGCCGTTCAGAGAAGCCCCTCTCCTCGCTGTCATTGTTGTCACTGACTCGAAGCGAACGTTGCTCGGCATTTCCGGCGGAGGCCGTGGCGAAGAGCACGACCAAGGCAATGGTCAGCAGGTAGAACGCGCGCATGGGTCTTGAGATGCCGTGGTGGTGAATTGAAGAGTTCTACCCGTGGATACTTTTATTAGTGCATAATCGACATTCGCCAAGTAATATAGTAGCACGTAATAGCCTTCGCCTTGATGCTGTTCTCTCTCGACGACTGCGTGGCGAGCGGCTCGCACCTCGACGGCGCGGAAACCGGTTCCGCTCAAACGGTCATAACGCCACTGAAAAGTTGCTGTTGGTATCGCACACGACTCTAACAAGCGGCCACTTGCACTGCCGTTCCCTTGGCATCTTTGCTGTACGGACTCCCTCATTTGTGGACTCCACACAGTAAGCTGCTGAGCGCCAGCGAAAATACCCTGCACCCTGCACAAGGATCCTTGCGCGCTTTCGCTTTGCTGTGCTTTACCCGCGCCCGCGATATGATTTTTCTTCTTCTCGCTATTGCCAAATGGCTGGACCATTATGCTGTCTGTCAACATGCACCACCCTACTTGCACCTACGCAATGACGATTATGGAGGCGATTCCGTTGGAAGAAACATTCACTAGTATTGATTCATAACGCCCGCTCTCCTAGTCTGGGAGAACGATCCATTCAGCAGAAGCAGGTTCTACTTCTGTCGGCCAACAAGTCCCAGCTACGACGTTCTGTCGCTTCACGGAGCGGGTGGTTCACTTGTCGACGCTCACAGCTTAGAGTGAGGCGCACGTGGCCGAGAAGCCGTTGGCGTACGAGTACACGTTGAGCACGAGGCCGCTGGTGGGCACCGTCAGCTCGCAGTCGGGCGGGTTCAGCGAGATGATCTTCGTGATCATGGTGTTGCAGGCCGTCGACGCGCACATCTTGGTGTACTGCTGCGTCGTGGGCAGCGAGGTGGCCGTGAGCATGGAGTAGCCCGAGTCCGTGGCGCACTGGTTGAAGGACGAGTCCGAGAGGATGCTCACGAGCGCCACGTAGGCGGCGGTCTGCTGGGTCGAGGTGCACGTGGTGGCGGAGGCCGTGCCGGCGAGGGCGGCGACGGTGGCAGCGAAGAGCGCGCGGAAGTTCATCGTTGGTAGATAGGACGCGGTTGCCGAGGACGGAGCAAATTGCAGAATGTATTTGCTTTCGGCTACTGCTGTTTCTTGGCTGTTCGAGGACGTCGCTTCCTGCGCCGGCAGACTGCTGTGCGATAACGAGGATGGCTACGGCACGAGGATGTGTCCGTCTACGAACGGTGAAGTGGCGGCGCCTGTCCTTGTGGACGTGTATCCGAGTGTGGGGCAGGCGCAGGGCGTTGCATCTGGTCCTGCAACAGAGGAATGGCATGGAATGACGAGACCCCAGCACAGCATAGATAGGAGACGAGTCAAGTCCAGTGCGCGCAGACCGATCGGACGAATTCTGTAGTCGCGGCGCAATGCATCGGAGCTCGTGCCGAAGGCTTGCCATGAAGTCTCCTTGCGGTGCTGAAGTCGCTGCTGGATGCTGCTGTCTCCGCGCCACGTGTGGTGCCGCCGCTGTCGAGGACCCGTCAGCGTTTCGTCTGGTGTCCCAGAGCAGTTTCGCGACGGCGCTGCAGTCTGCATCCTGGCGCTGCTTCGTTGGCAGGATACATGCCACGCTGCGGACGCTTTGACCAGAGACGCGCCGGGCGGGCGTTGGTCTCGCAGTGCTACGGTTGACTCGCTTGACTGCTATTGAAGGGATCCGTTGGTAACACGTCAGCCGTGATCTGACGGCGGCATGGGGCGGATTCAGGCGGTCGGGAACTGCTCTGCTCTCCAAAGCATTACCATCGCGTCTGGATCATTGTCAATGACGTTGCCGAAACAGCATGCCTCCACCGGTTCTTTCACTTCAACGTGAGTAATTTCGATGATCGTATCAGAACAAGGCTAAAGAGCAAAGCTATGAGGCTAAAAGCCAAAATCAATTTATTCATTAACTGTTTGTTCGTACCGCACAGCTGAGCTATAAAGGCCACAAACCGCGCAAAACTCGCAAGACTAAGCGCACGTGGCACCTCAGCCATTTGCGTTTGGTATCCGCCCGTCCACCCCGACAGCAAACTACACTTACGAAGAGGAAGACGACGACAGCGACGCACACGTCGACGAGAAACCGTTGGCGTACTCGTACACGTTGAGCACGAGGCCGCTCGTGGGGACCGTCAGGTCGCAGTCGGGCGGGTCCAGCGAGATGATAGTCTCGATCATCTCCTGACACGCCGTTGACGCGCACATGAGCTTGTACTGGGCAGTGGTGGGTGGTACTGCACGTGGCGGTGGATGGAGAGCCCGTCAGGGCAACGATGCAGTGACTAGAGCGACGAATTCATCTTGAAGGGCGGTAGTAGGTTTTGCGGAGGCCGAGCAAATTGTAGAATGAACAATATTACTACGTAGAAATCTTCTATTTCGTTTTTTGCTAGAGCAGCCTTGTATCTCTTTAGACTAGACAATGTAGTTGCTGTCGACGTGGGGAACAAATGACCAAGAAGGGATCGCTTTTGGTGCTGAAGCCTTGATATAGTTTCTCTCGATGTGGCTTGTGTCGAACATTCCGTTCACTCCTCGGTACTCGTACCTCGTTTTTCCTCTTTGCTGGCAAGAAATTTACCGCTTGTGAGTCAGCTATGCCTGTTCAAGATCACCTGCTGGGTGATCGTCATTAGTCCCCAACACCGGACGAAGGTGAAGGCGACTGCCTCACGGTATCTTTCATGCCCTATCTCGCCTCGACGGTGACTGCCTGGATCCTGGATCGAGCAGGATCAAAGACCAGGAGTCGCTGCATCAGCTCAGACACACGCGCTCAAAGTGGAGAGCAACATGGCATAAAGCCTTGGGAGAGCGTTCTGCGACTGCATCAACAGTGAAGTCCAAGCAGCACTTGGTTCGAGTCATTCTCCAATTTGCCTTGCCACTCACAACCAACCGCCAAGCAACCAAACATGAACTTCCGCACTCTCCTCGTTGCCACCGCCACCGCTCTCGTCGGCTCTGTCTCCGCCACCACGTGCACCTCGACTCAGCAGACCGCCGCTTACGTTGCGCTCGTGAGCATTTTGTCGGACTCATCCTTCACGCAGTGCTCCTCCGACTCGGGCTACTCCATGCTGACAGCCACGGCGCTCCCCACCACTGCCCAGTACAAGCTCATGTGCGCGTCAACGGCGTGTCAGGAGATGATCGAGACTATCATCTCGCTGGACCCGCCCGACTGCGACCTGACGGTCCCCACGAGCGGCCTCGTGCTCAACGTGTACGAGTACGCCAACGGTTTCTCGTCGACGTGTGCGTCGCTGTCGTCGTCTTCCTCTTCGTAAGTGTAGTTTGCTGTCGGGGTGGACGGGCGGATACCAAACGCAAATGGCTGAGGTGCCACGTGCGCTTAGTCTTGCGAGTTTTGCGCGGTTTGTGGCCTTTATAGCTCAGCTGTGCGGTACGAACAAACAGTTAATGAATAAATTGATTTTGGCTTTTAGCCTCATAGCTTTGCTCTTTAGCCTTGTTCTGATACGATCATCGAAATTACTCACGTTGAAGTGAAAGAACCGGTGGAGGCATGCTGTTTCGGCAACGTCATTGACAATGATCCAGACGCGATGGTAATGCTTTGGAGAGCAGAGCAGTTCCCGACCGCCTGAATCCGCCCCATGCCGCCGTCAGATCACGGCTGACGTGTTACCAACGGATCCCTTCAATAGCAGTCAAGCGAGTCAACCGTAGCACTGCGAGACCAACGCCCGCCCGGCGCGTCTCTGGTCAAAGCGTCCGCAGCGTGGCATGTATCCTGCCAACGAAGCAGCGCCAGGATGCAGACTGCAGCGCCGTCGCGAAACTGCTCTGGGACACCAGACGAAACGCTGACGGGTCCTCGACAGCGGCGGCACCACACGTGGCGCGGAGACAGCAGCATCCAGCAGCGACTTCAGCACCGCAAGGAGACTTCATGGCAAGCCTTCGGCACGAGCTCCGATGCATTGCGCCGCGACTACAGAATTCGTCCGATCGGTCTGCGCGCACTGGACTTGACTCGTCTCCCTATCTATGCTGTGCTGGGGTCTCGTCATTCCATGCCATTCCTCTGTTGCAGGACCAGATGCAACGCCCTGCGCCTGCCCCACACTCGGATACACGTCCACAAGGACAGGCGCCGCCACTTCACCGTTCGTAGACGGACACACATCCTCGTGCCGTAGCCATCCTCGTTATCGCACAGCAGTCTGCCGGCGCAGGAAGCGACGTCCTCGAACAGCCAAGAAACAGCAGTAGCCGAAAGCAAATACATTCTGCAATTTGCTCCGTCCTCGGCAACCGCGTCCTATCTACCAACGATGAACTTCCGCGCGCTCTTCGCTGCCACCGTCGCCGCCCTCGCCGGCACGGCCTCCGCCACCACGTGCACCTCGACCCAGCAGACCGCCGCCTACGTGGCGCTCGTGAGCATCCTCTCGGACTCGTCCTTCAACCAGTGCGCCACGGACTCGGGCTACTCCATGCTCACGGCCACCTCGCTGCCCACGACGCAGCAGTACACCAAGATGTGCGCGTCGACGGCCTGCAACACCATGATCACGAAGATCATCTCGCTGAACCCGCCCGACTGCGAGCTGACGGTGCCCACCAGCGGCCTCGTGCTCAACGTGTACTCGTACGCCAACGGCTTCTCGGCCACGTGCGCCTCACTCTAAGCTGTGAGCGTCGACAAGTGAACCACCCGCTCCGTGAAGCGACAGAACGTCGTAGCTGGGACTTGTTGGCCGACAGAAGTAGAACCTGCTTCTGCTGAATGGATCGTTCTCCCAGACTAGGAGAGCGGGCGTTATGAATCAATACTAGTGAATGTTTCTTCCAACGGAATCGCCTCCATAATCGTCATTGCGTAGGTGCAAGTAGGGTGGTGCATGTTGACAGACAGCATAATGGTCCAGCCATTTGGCAATAGCGAGAAGAAGAAAAATCATATCGCGGGCGCGGGTAAAGCACAGCAAAGCGAAAGCGCGCAAGGATCCTTGTGCAGGGTGCAGGGTATTTTCGCTGGCGCTCAGCAGCTTACTGTGTGGAGTCCACAAATGAGGGAGTCCGTACAGCAAAGATGCCAAGGGGAACGGCAGTGCAAGTGGCCGCTTGTTAGAGTCGTGTGCGATACCAACAGCAACTTTTCAGTGGCGTTATGACCGTTTGAGCGGAACCGGTTTCCGCGCCGTCGAGGTGCGAGCCGCTCGCCACGCAGTCGTCGAGAGAACAAGGCAGCAGCGTCTGAGCCCGTTTGACTTGTGCGAACGGTTTCTCGTCGACATGCTTGTTGCTGTCGCCATCTTCCTGAAAGCCTCTTCTCTAAAGATGATGACGACAAATACGAATGACCCTGATCTTGGGTGCTTGATATCAACAATTGCTGACACTAATACAGCAGTATTTTGGTTTCGGAGCGCTTCGACTTTCATTGCTCCCTCCCTCTTGTCAATAAGTTTTCAGTGCGAACTTGCTTTCTCAGGGCGAAGAGAGTGAATCCGGCCGTGCCAGACGTATCACGGTGAACCTTGAAGGCAAACTTGCTATCGAAGGGACATGAAAAACATGACAAGGTCACACTGAAGTTTGTCCTCGTCGTGGCTCTCGCAGAGGGATACATGTACTTCATCAGCCCGTTTGTTTGTCTATCCACTTTAGCCTTCCCATCAGCGGCTCCATCGTGGAGATCTATTCAGCCTCGGACTGCTTTCCTCATTCCGCAATTTGCCCAGCCAAACGCAACACTCCCTCATTAAGATGAACTACACCGCTCTACTTGCAGCCACCGCCGCCCTCTTGGGCTCTGCCTCTGCTACGACCTGCACCAGCTCGCAGCAAACGACTGCCTACAAGGCGCTCGTGAGCATTCTCTCGGACTCGTCCTTCAACCAGTGCTCGACGGACTCGGGCTACTCCATGCTGACGGCTACCTCGCTGCCCACAACAGAGCAGTACCAGGCCATGTGCTCGTCCACCGCCTGCCACACGATGATCGAGAAGATCCAAGAGCTGGACCCTCCGGACTGCGACCTGACGGTGCCCACGAGCGGCTTGGTTCTCAACGTGTACGAGTACGCCAACGACTTTGAGTCCAAGTGCGCGTCCCTTTCCTCGTCTTCGTCCGCTTAAACCGAGTGATGCCAAGTAGCTCTTCAAAAGAAATGAAATTTAATTCATTCATGGTATCACCATTATCTTCTGTTGGTCGTTTTACTATCAAGAATTGTTGACAACAACTTAGTGCTCAGGAAAGGAGAACAAGTGTTCGTGTTACAGCAGCTCCAGCGAAGTTATATAGGCCAGTTGATGAGCGCTAGTGCGAGGTGGTCATTTAGCAAGCGCCACCGGGAACCGCAGGCTCCGTGGTAGCTGGAGTTGTTGTAGCGGGAGCCGTTGTAGAAGGAGTCGTCGTAACCGGAGTCGTCGTGGCGGGTTCCGTTGTAGCCGGAGTCGTCGTGGCGGGCTCCGTCGTAGCGGGAGTGGGCGCCTCAGTGGGAGCAGTTGTGGTCAACGAGTCGCACTTGGTCTCGAAAGTACTGGCGAGCTGGTAGACGTTCATGACGGCGCCGCTGGTGGGGATGGTCAGGTCGCAGTCCGGGGATTGGTGGCGAGTACTGACACGATCAGGTCGTGGCAAGCGTCCACAGCGCACATGGAGATGTACTGGGAGTCCGTAGGTAGGGCGGTGGCGTACAGCATGTTGTAACCCGAGTCGGACGCGCAGCTCGAGAGATCGGTGCCCGTGAGAAGGCCGATCATGCCCAGGTAAGCCGACTGCTGCTCGGCTGCAGAGCAGGCAGAAGCATCCACAGAGCTGATCGTGGCGGCGACAGCAGCAGCGACGGTGAAGTACGACTTCATGGTGCGAGAGAAGTTTGTTCAAGTGATCCGAGTTGGGGTGAGCAAATTGGGGAATGCATGAAAGGGAGACGGCGGATCATGTTGCGCTGGCCCTGGTACTAGTTGCCGTTCGAGCAGACTCTTTTACGGACAGTGAGCGAGGTTGCACTCGCTGGCCACCCGTCGCGGTCCTCATGTAGGCTAATCAAACTGGCCCGGAGCAATGTCGATCGAGGGCAAGCTCTCTGACAACGAGCAGAGGGAGGGGCTTGGCTTCACGTGGTACACTCGATCCATGATACCATAGAGTACCGGTATTAGAGAGCTCTGGCGAGTTGGAGCATGCTGCTGGCATTCTCAACCGAGCCGATATCGTTCGCTCTTCATCGATGCAGCGGCCAATTCGGCTGCCGTTGCTTGCCTGAAAAACTCAACAACTCCCCGGTCACCGCTTACTGCACCAAAACTGCGCGCTCATTGTTAACAACGCCAATGCTCCTGCCTTAGGGAGCGAACACCTGGTGAATCTGCAACTTGCAACGCCAGGCATGACGATATTGGATGGCGCCTGCCTCGTTACTTTCGCTCTTGTCTTTTGCGAGATCCCTTCGCCTCGTTTCTGCGAGGAAACTGCATTTCGTGTCGACGAAGGGTATCCGCACTGCGTGACGGCAGTGGAAGCGATGCATCCGTCGCAGGCCCGATGAAACGTGGCGTGACCAACCACGGCAGGAGGGAGGAACCCAATCGCTGTTGTAGCAAAGAGAAAGGAGCTGGACGCCTCAGCCTGAAATCCCAAAGCCGTCGCTTGAGCTGAGTCTCTATCGCCGGTATTGTTAGTCGCTGTCTCCATCGACCACGGACACCAGCGACGAAGGCGACTGCCGAGCTATCTCAGGATTCATAGCTCTCGCCCTATCTTGACCATGCGCTACCTTCGTTTGTTGCGCTGTGTCCTGTGCGAATGGGCTCCTTTATGGGGCGATCGTCGCTGTAGAACACCACAATAATGACGCCGCTAGCCCTCGAGCAGCAAAGAGAGACCGGGAGCCAACTTCAGTTTGGACAGGGCGAACATCGCCGCCGTCCAAGCAAACATGCTGCAAGCGCTCATTCTGCTTTTAGCTCTACTCCCCACAGCCAACCCAGCAACCAGGTACCATGAACGCCAAGACCGCCCTCGCCATCGCCGCCGCCGCCTTCGTTGGCTCAGCCGCAGCCTCCTCCAGCTCTTCCGATGCCTGCTCGTCGTCGCAGCAGACGTCCGCCTACACCACGCTCGCCAGCCTGCTGACCCTCGACTCGTTCCAGGGCTGCGTTGACGACTCCGGCTACAGCCTGCTGTACTCGACCTCGCTGCCCACCGACTCCGAGTACTCGTTGATGTGCGCGTCCACCAACTGCCAGTCGCTCATCGAGTCCATCATCTCGCTGAGCCCGCCGGACTGCACGCTGACGGTTCCCACGAGCGGCCTGGAGGTGAACGTGTATGAGCTGGCGAACGGTTTCTCGAGCGTGTGCTCGTCGCTGTCGAGCGACTCGTCCTCGAGCACCACCACCACCACGACTTCGAGTGCTGCTACTACTACTACCACCACCACGACGGCGCCTACTGCCACGACGGCTACCACGACGACGTCGAGCGCTGCCACGGAAGCTGCCAACACGACGACGACCACCACCACCACTACCACGACTGCTACCGCTTGCTAAGTGTTGACATCGGAACCATTTTCCTGGCATTTTTCAGTAAAGGAAAATACGGTAATACATGCCTTTCTTTTCTTTATCAACTTAGTTTTAGACACGAACTGTCCTAGCAACGAGGTTGTGTACGGCGTGGTCATTGATCTTTTAACTGTTGCTGTTGTGCTCTCAATAGTGTTATTCCTATCCCAATCGGTAGCGTCGCGAGATATTGTGTTTTCATCGTGGTTTGTGTAAGATTCTGAGCTGTATGTGTGCTAGGTGGTTGAAGATCATCTATTCTCTTTTATTGCTAACAAATAGACTCCTGAGATCGCTAGAGGCTGTGCCTTATACTCTTTGGTATGCCTTATTGTTGAAACATCCTTTCTCTGTGAGCGCTTGTGGTGCTGTAACTTCATATACACGTGAGAGGTCACCAATTCTCCCATGCGGTGGTGTTAGATACTTCATGTACACGCGGAGGGTTCACCAGGCCCTACGCGCGTCGGTGGAGGAGCCGTAGGGATATCTTGAGAACTCGACGGGGCCACCAGGTCCGCCGTGCCTTTGGTGTTGGAGCTGAAACGCCAGAGGGGTCACCAAATCCTCCTCGCCTTCGTGGGAAATCTTCGAGCGCATGGGGTCACCGGTCCCATGCGCTTTGGTGCTTGTCCTGAGGGTTGACGGGTCTCGCCAGGTCCGTCGCGCCTTTGGTAGGGGAAATCTTTGATACACGAGAGGGCTACCGGTCCTCTTGAGCGCTGGCGGTTCTTGATCTTGAACGCGAAGGGTCCGACGAGTCCAGCGCGCCTTGGTGGTTATACTTTGAACACACCGGAGTTACCAAGCCCCTGCATGCTGCGGTGAGGGATTGAGTTCTTCTGGACTATCGCCCAGCACGTCACCGCTTCGTACGAGACGCCAGGGCTTTAGGTGTGCTAGTGATAAACATGTTTTCGATAACCGCACAAACACCCAACTCCAGTATAGTTGTCAACTAAGTTTTTCATTTACATTGGACCGATGTTAAAAGAGCTACCAGCATTGCTATGAGCTGGTAGGGTATCTCCGATGCAGTGGTGTCAGCTCAGCACGCCGTGGCCGTGGTGGTGGTGGTGGTGGAGTCCGCGCTGGAGGTCGTGGCAGTCTCCGTCGAGTTCGACGTGGTGGTGGTGGTGGCATCGCTCGTCGTGGAGGCGGCCGTCGAGGTGGTAGCAGACGTCGCGGTGGTGGTGGCCGTGGCCGTCGTCGTCGAGGTCGAGTCCGACGTGGTGCTGGCTGCGGTTGACGTGGTCGAGGTGGTGGTGGTGCTCGAGGACGAGTCGCTCGACAGCGACGAGCACACGCTCGAGAAACCGTTCGCCAGCTCATACACGTTCACCTCCAGGCCGCTCGTGGGAACCGTCAGCGTGCAGTCCGGCGGGCTCAGCGAGATGATGGACTCGATGAGCGACTGGCAGTTGGTGGACGCGCACATCAACGAGTACTCGGAGTCGGTGGGCAGCGAGGTCGAGTACGGCAGGCTGTAGCCGGAGTCGTCAACGCAGCCCTGGAACGAGTCGAGGGTCAGCAGGCTGGCGAGCGTGGTGTAGGCGGACGTCTGCTGCGACGACGAGCAGGCATCGGAAGAGCTGGAGGAGGCTGCGGCTGAGCCAACGAAGGCGGCGGCGGCGATGGCGAGGACGGTCTTGGCGTTCATGGTACTTGGTGGGTGGAGACTGGCGTAGTCCGCTGGGGCTGGTTGTGCTTGTGAGAGCGAATTTGGGAATGGCGTTGTTGGTCTCATGCCCGGGGTCGGTCACTTCTTGGCGGACTCGAGCGTCGGAAGGGCAGCGCACACTTTTGACATCGGCAGCAACACCAACGGGAGTGACTACTGTGGGAGGCGGAGCTGGGAACGATAGGGCAAGCATAGCTGTATCCTGGTACGGAGCGCAGTCGGCACGAATTGTGCATGACCCTCTGGAGCTGTTGGAGCGGTGTCTCAAGGAGAAGCTAATCGATATTACCGCTTGGAACTCACCTGTGGTGGTCATTGTCACCAGCTTAAACTCGATTGAGCTTTTATCGATGAGCTGGGCAAGAGTTGTAGACTTCCGATTCTCCAAATTAACCTTTTCATCACGGCTAGCCCTGCTAGCCGGAGCATTGGTTCCAATAGCACTTCAGATACCAAGTTGAGGCCTCTCTCCTGTCAATGTGTCACGCGGCAGTCAAAGAGGATTATGATCAGACACTGCGGAGCGCTGCCGCACCTATCTCTGACAACTAGATCAGTTTGAATGACCCCGCGAAAGAGATAGATATCATTACAAACTTTTCGTCCATAACCAACGTGGCAATCAATGCCCATTCCCAAATTCACTCTCACAAGCACAACCAGCCCCAGCGGACTACGCCAGTCTCCACCCACCAAGTACCATGAACGCCAAGACCGTCCTCGCCATCGCCGCCGCCGCCTTCGTTGGCTCAGCCGCAGCCTCCTCCAGCTCTTCCGATGCCTGCTCGTCGTCGCAGCAGACGTCCGCCTACACCACGCTCGCCAGCCTGCTGACCCTCGACTCGTTCCAGGGCTGCGTTGACGACTCCGGCTACAGCCTGCTGTACTCGACCTCGCTGCCCACCGACTCCGAGTACTCGTTGATGTGCGCGTCCACCAACTGCCAGTCGCTCATCGAGTCCATCATCTCGCTGAGCCCGCCGGACTGCACGCTGACGGTTCCCACGAGCGGCCTGGAGGTGAACGTGTATGAGCTGGCGAACGGTTTCTCGAGCGTGTGCTCGTCGCTGTCGAGCGACTCGTCCTCGAGCACCACCACCACCTCGACCACGTCAACCGCAGCCAGCACCACGTCGGACTCGACCTCGACGACGACGGCCACGGCCACCACCACCGCGACGTCTGCTACCACCTCGACGGCCGCCTCCACGACGAGCGATGCCACCACCACCACGTCGAACTCGACGGAGACTGCCACGACCTCCAGCGCGGACTCCACCACCACCACCACCACGGCCACGGCGTGCTGAGCTGACACCACTGCATCGGAGATACCCTACCAGCTCATAGCAATGCTGGTAGCTCTTTTAATATCGGCCCAATGCATAAAAACTTTGACAACCATCTGCTTCAAGTTTGGCCATACAAAATCAAAGACCCCTTCCCATTCGAAAATCCCAACTCAGCCCGCGATGTTGCTGCCGAGGCTGCTGCGCTTCTGCGACTTCCTAGAGAACCGCGTGCGCACGTCCAACCTGCTGCTGCTGCGCCGCATCCTGCGGGAGTTCAGTGCCGGCCACGAGCACACGCTGGCGGAGTTCATGCGGCTGGGGGCGAGCGTCGTGGCCGTTCTGCCTGTGGAGCTCAAGAGCCAACGCCGGCGACACAAAGCGGCCCGTTTGTTGGCACTGACAGCCAATGAGAACTCCTCCGAGAGCGAGCCGAGCAAGCCCTGCGTGTTTCGGTTCCTGCTGGCTCGAGTGGCCACCAAGAACATCCTGTGGATGCGAGACATGTTCCAGGACTTTTGCCGCGGAGAGGACAAACTGCTGCAGGAGTTCCTCCGTCGCGGGGACGAGAGTATCAGCGTGGTTCCGGTAGATATTAGGGCTCTGGGGATGATGCCACTGCCGCCACCCCCGTTGGTCCAGCAGTCGTCCACTGAGGAGTCGACCACCATGCTGGCGTTGACTGCCACTCCTCCAGAGAAAAAGAGACCAAGAAGTCAGCCGACTCAAGACCAAGAGAATGCTGTGGGTACCAGCAACGCCACCTCGATCAAGAAAGCTCGCACCACCACGACGAAGAAGAAATCTGACAAGGACGAGTCTGCTCAGTCATTGACACCGGAGGAGGTCGCTGCCGCCGACGAAGATCTACGCAGGAGGATCATTGGTGCCTTGGCCCACATCGAGGCGCGGAAGCCGTGGCTGACTGCGTTCAGTCCAGAAGCCTTGCCCTGTCCGTTTTCGAGATCGGAGCACCCGGAACTTGCTGCTGCTTTGGACAGCTTCTGGGAGGAACACAGCCACGCGGTCTGGGAGCGCCAGTTCTGGGCGCCGCTCTCGCGCAAACGCTGTCGCGACAGACACAACGAGCGGAGAATACGCCAAGCGAAGGCCCAGCAAGCGTTCGAGTCGACGGTGATGATCCCTGCGTACGAGCAGCTTGGAGCGGCGTTTTTCGTCGAGCTAGACGAGCTCCCCAGTCCCCACCGAGGCTGGTGGTACCTCAGCAACGTCGAGGACCTGTTCACGATGGCGCGGGGAAAAGGACTGCCCGCCTGTGTTCAATACATGGAGGCGCAGTCGTTCGAGAGATATCCCAAGTCTCCAGGTGGAGGACGTCGGTTCTTCTCCATGCGCAATGAGGACAGCAGCAGCATGTGGGCTTCGTCCAGTAGTACCTTGGGGACTGCACTTCGCGAAATTCGAGACCTCAAGGCGAACAAGGTCCCTCGCGAGTAAGCAGCTAGCTCAGCACTCTTTATGACATGAGTATCCTTGACGTTGTTCACCTACTGCACAAGTCACACTGACGTCTCACATTGCGCGGGGGCCACTTGGTCCTGTTCCGCGCTGTGTGCATCCGGGAACAGATGCAAATAGTGCACGGCCACCAGGTCACCTCCACCTTCATGCACGAGTGTTTGCTGCAGGCCAAGGCGCTGGTGATCGGCCTCAAGACGGTGTACACCGGCCAGTCGTTATTCGGCTCCGCAGACGCTGCGGGTGTGCATCTGAACAAGGTCATCCGTGTCCACGGTGGACGCACCTAGCGATTCTGGAAGCTGCAGCATGTGGCTTGTTTGTCGTTACTGCTCGTGTGGGCGGTGTCCCGGAAGTTTTACCGCCGAATATGGTGCAGTTTGCTGAGGAAATTACCCTGGAGGAGCTCGCGAAGGCTGAGCTGGCAGCTGTGGCGCGACTCGCAGAAGTTAACCGCCAAGAGTTCGCCAAGAGTTCCACAATCGAGTGGCGAAAATGTACAACTGGGATGCTGTTGCGGAGCGGACAAAGACATATACGAAGACGTGTGAGCGCTCCCTGACACTTCACTACTCCACCGCCTTCAGCTCTACCAAGGAATTGACCCCGTCGCAGGAATGTTGGCCTGCGTCATTGCTGCAGTGTTACACCTGTATGTTGTGTTTCTCGAGTGGTGGCAACCTCCTGGTGAAATTGAGCGAGCCCTGGATTGGCAGGCGCGAACTAACAAGAATGTTTCCTCTGAAAAGAGTGCTTCCTAAATAAAAGAAAATACTTACCACGGTGAACCAAGTTCCCCAAGCGCGCCACATCTTCTGGACGCCTCACTTTTTACTTTTCGAGCGCGCAGTTTTGAGGGCGCGTATCTCCGTTAGGATCGGCTTCGTTCGCGTGGAGCTGGACCACATGCTGACGCTTTCGCGGTTTTGCGAACGCCGACCACTTCCAGTCAGAGCTGGGAAGCGTTGGAGCTTTTGCGACTCGATGTAGCGAAGACATTTCGACAACCTCGAGCTCTTCGCGATTCCAAGTAGATTTAGCTGGGGTCCACCATACCACCAGCCGCTGTGGCGGGATGTGCGCTGATCCAGCTTCACAAAGAACGTTGGTCCGAGCTCTTGGTGGATTTCGAGCATCAGGGAATCAAAAGCACGGCGAGCTTTTTGCTGACGACATTTCCTCGCATACCAACGAGGTAAATCCTTCGCCTCAGACAATGGCGCCCAAAATCGGCGTTCCCAGACCGCTCGAGCATTTCCCGCCCAAAAGTTTCGCCAAGCTGCCGCCAACTTTTGTGTTTCCCAGAGAAGGGAACCGGCAAAGTGTTTGGCTCGAAAACGCGCTTCCAAGGTTCTTTGGCCTCCACACGCTCCAATTTGCGGTTGATAGCAGCAAGTAGATCGTTCGTCAGTGACACATTCGGCGCTTGTGGGGCCGGCTCCAGTTCTTCGTCAGAGCTTGACGACTCCGACTCTTGTTCCAACGCGTCCCTGTTACTCTCCAATCTTGGTCGCTTCACAGCACGAGCCCCCACTTCCTCTGGTCGTCCTTCCAGATAGTGCTGCACTCGCTCCAAGTTCCTCGCTCTCTTGCTCAGCACTGAAACTGATGGCAGCTGTGGGAATGGTGTGGGAAGCCTGTCGACCAGGGCATGGCCATCATGAACGTCGGCGTCTGTCTGGCGTCCGTTGGGATCAAGCTGATCACTTCATCGCCGCGTCGAATGAATTCTTGCAGCAACGTCTCGACTCCTCGACAGAACTGTTGGAACATTTCCCCCAGCCACGAGAGATTCTTGGAGGCCACTCGAGTCATCAAGTACTGGAAGACAGGGGCTGGCTGTCATGGGGTCGCTCTGTGCTGGCGACTGCGAACTCGTTCCGCTGGTGGGCCAGGGCAATGGCCGCGTCTTGCAGTCGGCGTTGGCTCTTGACCTCGATGGGGTAAACCACCACGACACTCGCCCCCAGACGCACAAAGTCCTGCAGCGTGTGCTCGTTGCCGGCCGAGAAGTCCTCCAACATGCGGCGGAGCAGCGGCAGGCCACCAGTGCGCACGCGGTTCTCCAGGAAGTCGCAGAAGCGCAGCAGTGCGGAAAGCGACGACATTAGACACCGAAGATTTTCCCGCCAACGACTTCAACTTGTTCGAATTTTGAATGGGTTCCAAAAAGGCAACTTCAGTCAAACACAAAAAGTCGACGTAAGCAGAACACAAGATTGGCGAACAGATATTTGGTTGTTGCTTCTGCTTGGACGTAAGACGTACGACTCGCGTTGGTTTTGCCGCCTGCTTCGTATGCAACCGAGTGATTTAGCACGCCGTGGCCGTGGTGGTGGTGGTGGTGGTGGAGTCCGCGCTGGAGGTCGTGGCAGTCTCCGTCGAGTTCGACGTGGTGGTGGTGGTGGCATCGCTCGTCGTGGAGGCGGCCGTCGAGGTGGTAGCAGACGTCGCGGTGGTGGTGGCCGTGGCCGTCGTCGTCGAGGTCGAGTCCGACGTGGTGCTGGCTGCGGTTGACGTGGTCGAGGTGGTGGTGGTGCTCGAGGACGAGTCGCTCGACAGCGACGAGCACACGCTCGAGAAACCGTTCGCCAGCTCATACACGTTCACCTCCAGGCCGCTCGTGGGAACCGTCAGCGTGCAGTCCGGCGGGCTCAGCGAGATGATGGACTCGATGAGCGACTGGCAGTTGGTGGACGCGCACATCAACGAGTACTCGGAGTCGGTGGGCAGCGAGGTCGAGTACAGCAGGCTGTAGCCGGAGTCGTCAACGCAGCCCTGGAACGAGTCGAGGGTCAGCAGGCTGGCGAGCGTGGTGTAGGCGGACGTCTGCTGCGACGACGAGCAGGCATCGGAAGAGCTGGAGGAGGCTGCGGCTGAGCCAACGAAGGCGGCGGCGGCGATGGCGAGGACGGTCTTGGCGTTCATGGTGTTGGTACGCGTGAGTGGGAAGAAGATGGTAATCCTGTGCGGGTTGGAGTACGTTGCGGGGAGCAAATTGCAGAATGACAAGCAGGGAACTCGGACTCCTTATCACGAGGCTGTCCGCTGGTGTCCCAACTCGGGGCCCCTAAGTAACTAGCTCTACGGCTATCTCCGAGATATGGCCCGATCGCTGTATCCTCGCGCTGCTGGCAGACGAAGGTACCCGTTCCACCTTGATGAATTGCCGAGCACGTTACTGTCACAGGACCAGGATCGGTGAGCGTCGTGTGCATGGAGTTCCCTGCTCAAGCTGAAGCTGAAAATCGTGGCTCTGATAAACAAGAGAAAGCTGACCTCAGAGCAGAACAACACATCATTAAGATTGAAAATGCCACATTAGTTGACGATGAAGTGGCATGACTTGTCCTCCGTGATCCGTCCCATTGAACCCCACCAGAGATTGAACGCTCTGGCGGGGCAAGTTGACAGCATGATACACTCGTCGTAAGCGGAGGAACTGAGTATACTTTCGTCGAGGTTAACGTGGTAGTTCGGGTTGAATGCAGCGACCCGGGCTCGCTCGTGGGGTCATGGCGTGCTAGCTGAGCGATATCTGAAATGCAGACTGTGAATTATTGCCACTTAAGGGATTATAAAACCCGAAAAACCATGAAGGCAAAAACGTTTCTATCTTAACAGGCAGTGGCGGTGGTGGTCGTGGTCGTGGTCGACGTGGTCGTGTTCGTCGAACCAGCCGTCGTGGCAGCAGCGGTGGCAGCGGGGGCCTCCGTCGTGGTAGAGGTCGAAGTCGACGTCGAAGTCGAGGTCGTCGGCGCGGCGGTCGTGGCAGCAGGAGCATCCGTGGACGTGGCGGCGCTGGACGCCGTCGACGTCGTCGTCGAGGTCGACGACAGCGACGAGCACTTGGTCGAGAAACCGCTCACCAGGTCGTACACGTTGAGAACCAAGCCGCTCGTCGGCACGGTCAGGTCGCAGTCCGGCGGGCTCAACGCCGCCACAGACGAGATGAGCGACTGGCAGTTGTCCGACGCGCACATCTTGACGTACTGGGCGTCGTCCGGCAGCGAGGTTGAGTACAGCAGGCTGAAGCCCGAGTCGTCCGAGCAGCCCTGGAATGAGCTCAGCGTGAGCACGCTGGCCAGCGTCGAGTACGCGGTGGTCTGCTGCGACGACGAGCAGGTGTCGGCAGCGGCGGAGCCAACGAAAGCGGCGGCGACGACGGCGAGGACGGTCTTGGCGTTCATGGTTGAGTACCTGGTTGCTTGTGAGTTGGAAAATGGTGGTTGAGACGCAGCGGTGCTTGGCGCTGGCGATGCAATGTTGCGCCTCGTGTTCTTGGTGTCCGAAGCTGCATGGAGCTTTGGGTTTGCTGCTCGGTCAGTCGGGAAGCTGAAGCAGATCCTGTTGGTGCGACTGCAGAATGAGACGACAATTCCATTACGTAACGGCTGACAAGATACAGTACCACGTGAAACAGGTCTGTTTACAGATGTGAATGCGGGCAACCGGCCAGTTGACCACCCTTTATTAGAACAGTCATTATAGAGAGAGTTAGTCTACCATAGTTATGTGTACCACACATAACTATAGCCATATCCACGTGGACGCATGTGCTCCGCTTTCTAACCTCCTAATTCACTTTTCCTTTTCCTTGCTCAAGGACACGACTCTCCGACCCTATCCTCTCACACCGTCAAAACAGACATGAAATGGTGATTCATGGACAAAAGAATACGCAATCACACAGAGAGCGAGCAAAACACACAGAAAGCTGCACGTATGGATAACCGCAAGCTGGCAGACATAGCCGTCAAAATAAGGTGGATTTTACATACGTATTAGCATAAATAATGATGAATTACGCAGCTGCGCTAGGCTCCATTTTGCTAGTGCGAAGTTTTAGAGCAGCGTTTGCAACCGCCGAGTCTCCTTTAGCTGCCAGTGTATAGGCGACTATAGCCACGACTGTAATCCACTGTTGACCATCTTAAACTTGTTGTCAGGGTCCTTTGAGTCTTTCGAGTTCGTCTGCAGTTAGCAATTGATTGCTATTATCGTTGACATCGCGATTTTCATCGAATAGAATGCATACCAATGTACGCGGTGAGCCGCGCTTGCTGACAAGCCTGATGAAGACACCTGTATCCGAGCAAGCGCAAGGATATCCCGTGGCCGGCGAACAAAGGATCATCGTTTCTTTCATTTGTATGTCAGTATATTCGGAACGGTCAGATTATTTTGCGCAAATAGCATGACCTGCTATTTTATTCTGAACAATGTCACGCTGTTGTGCGCGCTGTCACTTTATTGTGAGCAGTCAGATTATTGTGCGCAAAACTTTTGTGCACAATAACATGACACCAGGTGGCGTAACAAAGTTTGGGGGGATTGGACGCCAGAAGTCTTCATCCACAATGAAGCACACGCTACCAACTTATGCTTGGTCGAGTGTTGCTAGCAAGCAAACCCAAACCGACATTGACCGCTGGTTGGACCGGAGCCGAACGTTTCGGACGCCTACAAGCCATGCTGTGCGTTGTCAGGTGTGCGACGTCAATCAAGACAATTATCGCATGCGATACAAGGTTATTGTTTGCGCTTCAGAGACCTGTAAAACGTCCGCTGGAGGCAACTGTAGCTGACACCAGAAAATCCAAACGTGCGAGAAGTCAAAGCTGAGTGACGTGTACTAATCTTATCGCCATCTGACGGAAGTCTCGTCCCTCGCCAACCGACGCTAACACGTGCAATGAAGAAGTTTGCGGAGCCCATGATTGAAATGCGCGTGAAGCCCCACAGAATCTACAATAACATATTGGACCGTTTCGGCTACGCGGAAGGCGAATCGCCGCTGTTGAGTCAAGTTCAGTCTTTTGTTGGTCTGTTCAGGCGCACAGCACTCAACGAGACGGATTTTGTTGAGGACATGATGAGGTTTGTCAAGGATACCCAATACAGGACCGATATGAATGATGGAGAAGCATTCACGTTCGGATATGAGCTGAGTGCAGACGGTGAACCTATGATCGGAGAAAGATCGGAAGAGAGACCAACTGTGGTGGGGATTTCAACGCCGTTCATGATCAAGAAACTAGACTACACGACAAAACACGTCCTTCACATCGACACAACGTACAAGTTAAATCAATCGAGATACCCGGTTCTTGTCGTCGGCGTTTCAGATCAAGCGCGCTCATTTCATCCCGTTGCTTTGTTCATAGCATCGCAGCAAACAGGGGATCACATTATCTCGGCTTTATCCAGCATCTTGGATATGTACAATGCATTTACGGGAGCGTATCCGGATATTCCGTACTGCATGGGAGACGCGGATAAAGCCCAATTCAATGCGATCGAGGTCATTACAGCCGTGAAAACAAGAATGTGATAATCGAGCTTGTACTTGATGTGCTTTTACCACGTCATGAAGAACGTTGCTGACCAGGTTTCAAAGATGCCAATCGACTTGATATCCTTGGTGTTCAAACATCTGTATAACATGCACTACTCCCGTAGCGCTGAGGAGTTTCTATTCAACGCTCAAGATGCGGTATCCTCGTGGAATTCAATTCCAGCGCTGATACCGTTTGCGGTCTATTTCAAAAAACAATGGATCGATTTGCCTTTCCAAAACTGGGGCTGCTACCACACACGGACCGGATTTGCTAAAACCAATAATCCTGTCGAGCAATTTAACAACGCGATCAAGCGAGATTATTCCCTCCGAACACTGCTGAAACTCGTCGCACTGGCAGAACAACTTACTGTGATGGCCAGACATCGTTCAAGGGGCCATCGTGTTTGCAATGGATGCCAAGCCAAACCGCGAGCTACAAGACTGCTTTAAGTATCTCGTCAAGAACGGACGGTTTAGTGTCATTCAGCCCCACAAAGACAATTTGGATTTTCTGCTCGACGGATCCAACGAAAATCATATCGCTTATGTTTACCAACGTGGAGCACCGCCTCGCCGACCTTGTCCAGACAATGCGAAAGAGAAGAAAGCGTTGGGTAAGCGAAACAAACATCGCATGGAGTTGTTCGAGCAGCCGGTAGGAGGATGGCGCGTCGACATGCAAACAAATGTTTGCCCATGTCGCTCATGGTACAAGTACCAACTTTGCGTACATGTCATGGCGGCACTGACAGAAACTGGAAGAGATCTACCAGGCACAGCACCTACCAAACTCCGCTTTGTGAACAGGCGTCGCAAGCGCAAAGGAAGAAATGCGAATGTTGGACCGGCGCTCTCGTTGGAGTAGGATTCGGTTTTGATAGAGACAACAACAGAACGTCGATAAGGTGAGGTCAAACTATTCGTAACAAGATCAAGCGATCCGGCCACTATAGTGAGATACATGCTAATAAGCCTTCCCGGAACAAGTCTATACCTCGACAACAACTTACAAATTATATCTCTGTTATTCGGGACGACGATCTTTCCGATAAACGTTGTCTGCGCTTCTCATGAGCTCTTAAAAATCTTCGATCAAGTTCATACGGTAAGTCATATCGAAGACTTTTGGCATACCCCAATTAGCGCGATTCTTATTGTGAGCAGGTCGTGATTCTGCCGATGGGTATCTCGAATCTCGATTGTTCCAAGCTCTAGAGACAGTCAGTCGGTCATTAGTTTGCTTCTTCTACATCTTCTAGCTAAATTCTGTGGAGGTGCTGACAGTGTTTGTCGGCGTGATGCTCGTAGATTTGTGTCTGAGCAGCAACACTGCTGTCAATGTGGCCGCACCTTTGTTGATAACTGAGTACTACATCACGAGTAACATCGATTTGGATGTCCTCGAATTTTAAAATGATGTTTGATTCCTTTTGAATCACACAGCGTTTGAAATCGGTTTGTGCTTGACGGCGTAGGAATCCACCTGAAATGTTGTCATGTTATTGTGCGCAAAGGTTTTGCGCAGAATAATCTGACCGCTCACAATAAGCTGACACCGCGCACAACAGCGTGACATCGTTCAGAATAAAATAACAGGATATGTTATTCTGCGCAAAGGTTTTGCGCAGAATAATCTGACCGCTCACAATAAGCTGACTGTCTTTAGAGGACGATGATTGGCCAAAATACATTGCCATGTACGGCCCACATTGATTCTCTCCCCTGCGAAAACATGGGCAAGAAAACGAGAATAAAAGAGCAGTGGGCCAAGACCCAGCGCTGGAAGCAGCACCCTGAATGGAAGACCAAGGACCCTGTTCGTCACCTTAACGAGAAGAGACCAACTCTTCTTAGCCGGAAGAAGAAATACTGGGACATGGACGCTCCGCCGGAAGAAGTTGGCGAACGCTACCAGTTCCACGGGGAGGAAGGACCTTCAAGTTGACGAAATATGAAGAGTCAGTACTGGATTATTTCAATACCTGTTTGCGTGAGGACGGTAAAGTACCCTACAAAGATATGATGTCATACTACCGGACGGAACCTGAATTTTGTGAACTCAAAGATAGCACCCAGCGATCGCGAGAAAGACGGTTTATGGAGCACTTTAACCCAAACAAAAAGCTGGAGCGTTAGGTGGCACACGTATTGGTGTGAGGACCACCTTGCAGAATGCGATGGAAGGTACGACTAACCAATCAGTTGGGATTTCGGGGCATGAATCAGCGGGGGTCATTTTAGAGGATTGTGTCGTGGATGTTACGACGGGGGCTATATTGGAGGCTTTGGAGACGTGTAACTCCGAGGGTACACATGCAGAGACCAAGGAAAGCGGCGTGAATGGCACTCCTATGGAGAATATTACGGTGGTTACGGTGCGGGGTACAACGGATGCCTCACTGGAAGACGGCCTAAAAGGAAGCGACCAGCGGTTCGGCTGGGGTACACCACGCAGCGGACCGGAGGTGGGGAAGACGGTTATAGATGATGATGAGTGTGATGATGAGGATTATGAAGAGGGGGGAAGAAGAGGAGGAGGAAGAAGAAGAGGAGGAAGACGGCGACGACGAGATGGATTTGGTGGAGGGTGCACTGGAGGTTACAGATATGGTTACATCTGAGGTGGAGGAACATAGCGAACGTGCGAAGTTGAACCTTGTCGCACTGGACGTGTGGCTGTCAAAATCTCCAACGTATGGGGCAGCTAATATGTTCCAGGAGTTTGAGATGTTTAACCTGGGTCAAAACGTGAAGATTGTTGCCTATAAACGTACGTCGGTGGCAGAAAAACTTCTTTTGGATTCTTCTCAAGTCACTAACATATTACCGTGGAATATAATTCGAAAATGTGATGGACAAGTCACGGCATTACAAAGAAAATTCAAACACACTGCTTGAACAAGATGTGATAGTCGAAATTAGTGGGGTCGGATTTCTTATGGTAGGTACTATCGCCATCATGAGGAAGTGGCACAGAGCTCTTAAAGGTTTCGCTGCTGTGTCGCGAGCTCTGGATTTTATTGATCGCGTAGATATCTCTATTTTGGTGCTGGCAAAATATAATGTATCGCCAATTCGGGGGCGGAGCAAGGGTCTAAATGGAAGGGGAGGGGCCCCCTCCCCATTTTTGGCCGAGTGGTTTCATAAGTTTTTACTAAGCTCGTTCCGGTCGCACAACAATGTCCGGTAAGCGGTCGCAGCCATCTATCACCAGCTTCTTCGCCAAGAAGCCTCGTTCTGTACCTGGTTTATCATCTCCGATAAGCAGGTGTGAGTTAGCTTCAGCACAATTACAAGCCCCCTTCGGAGCATATTTGCTATATCCGCAGCAGATTGGTGCTCGAAGAACGGTGTGCCGGAGGAAGCTGCTGCTTGCAGAGCTGCAGACGTTGTCAAACGTGATCCTGCTCAACGACCTCCTAATTTGTTCTTTGTCAAGCAACTAGTTGACAGACCGTCTCTTTTACGTGAAGTGATTCAGACTTACGTTAGCATGGGGCCGTATCAGCTGCGAGAGATTACGTTTCAATCATACGTGGTGAGCGGTGTCTTGCGATCATTCCGACCTGCCTGGTACAATCAGCATCATTGGTTGGAGTACTCTACCACGACGGATTCGGTCTACTGCTTGTGTTGTTATCTCTCTAGAGATGTTATGATGATGGAGAAAGATGTCACAGTGTATGCGCAGCCTGGGGTCGGATACATAAACTGGAAGAAAGCCACCTCCAAAGATGGCTTTCGAAAGCACGTTGGTCAAACAAGCTCAAAACACCACTCTGCTGGTCTTGAATACTCAAGTCGCATGGCTACAGGGCTTGACGTATCAATGGCGGCTCTTCAAGCACAGTGTAATATTGAGCGACTGCAAAATCGATTCCGGCACACGTTTATTCCCGACATCTGCCTCCTTCCAGCCAAACAAGAACTTCCATTCCGAGGCAACGACGAGAAGGTGCTGTTTACGTTGTGAAGTTGCCAATAGGCAAAGAACTGACTCATCGTTGATGCACAGGAGTCGTCAACAAACAAAGGGAATTTTATGGAGTTGGTGCAGTTCTGTAGCCAGCGGGTGCCAGAGTTCTCAAGAACGATGGCATCGGCTGGAAAAAATGCGCGATACACTTCACCTCAGATTCGGCATGAGATGATAAAGTGCTCTGCAAGCGCAATCCGAAAACACATAATTAATAATGAGCTGGCTGATGGATATTACGCGGTTCTAGTGGATGAGACGAGCTGTGCAGCTAAGAAAGAGTACATGGTAGTTGGGATTCGCTTTGTGAACATTTTGAATGGTACGATTAAGGAAAGATTTCTTGGGACCGTTCACCTCCGCGACACCAATGCAGAGACTTTTTGCGATGGCTTGACGACTCAATTGGAATTATGGATGCTACAATTATCAACGTGTCGAGGCCAAGGATATGATGGAGCTGCCAACATGGCAGGCGACTATAACGGCCTTCAGACACGATTGCGATCTCGTTGCCCATACCCATATTATGTTCACTGTTTTAATCTCGTTATCGTTGCAGTTGCTATGAAAACTATTTCAGTGGTTGATTGTTTCGATACTGTTCAAGGTGTACATACTACAGTTAGCGTCTCTTGTAAGCGAAAAGACCAACTTCGTGATGAAGCAGCTGCAGAATTAGCCACCTTGCTGGAACAGCAAGAATTAAGATCTGGCAAAGGGCTAAGTCAACCTTTATCTACAGAGGGCCTCAGCAAAACTCGCTGGAACTGTCGTGTTCACTCTTTGAGAAAAATTAAAATGCTGTGGACGCCTATCACAACCGTTCTAGATAGAGTTTCAGCTGAGGCTACGACTCCATTAAAACGAGCAGAGGCAGCTGATATTTTAGACAAAATGTGGACTTTCAATTTTGTTTTCGATCTCGAGCTTCTCGAGCTTCTCGTGGTTGTACTTTCTAAGACCAACCAGCTTTTGCGGTATCTTCAAAAGGATAATATCGACATTATTTCTGCTATATCTATGCTGAAACAAATTACCCGAGAATTTGAAGATATGCAGGACTTAAAACCGACGCACCCAGCTAGTTTTGAATCAATATGGAGAGCGGCCGTGAGTTTTTGTAAGCATATTCAAGCTGATGGAATTCCTGTTATACCCAATAAAACTGATTTGTGGGCTCGGCGTGGAATTAGAAGCCAAGGCCGTGGACGAGCTGGAGTACCAGGAGCAGATACTTATATGGGCTCTAAAATCCCACGCAAGAAGAACACTACCGTGACCAGGTGTTTTTGACTGTCATGAATGACATTATTTCGGAGTTAAACTTTCGGTTTAGTGGAGATATATTGAATCTTTTGGAATTAAGTGGATCGTTAAATCCGAGGAACAAGTTCAAAAGCTAGGATGTAGACGACATAGTTGTTCTTGCTGTGAATTCCTACCCAGACGATTTCGAAAACGATTTAGATAACTTACACACAGAAGCTACGCGGTTCAGTGAGATTGCAAAGATCGACAGCAGCCTTGAAAACTTGAAGAGTGTGCATCAATTGTGTATCTATCTTGTGGAGAGCAACAAGAATGAATCCTTTCCTGCTTTATTTCGCCTAGTTCGCTTAGTTTGCGTGCTACCTATATCGACGGCAAGTACAGAAAGATCTTTTCGGCAATGAAGAGAATCAAGACACGATTACGGACAACTATGGATGATTTGTGGATGTCAGATTGATGTTACTCGCAATCGAACGTGATCTTACCAACCAAATTGACAAAGACGAAGTTGTCGATTTGTTTGCTACAATTGCAGATAGACGAATCCCCTTGTAAAAATTGACCAACCTAACCTTTGCCCCTCATTTTTTTATAATCTGCCTCCGCCCCTGCGCCAATTCCCGGTCTAAATGAGAACACTTTCAATTTTCTCTCCCGAGGTAGGTATTTATTTTGTTTTTTTAGCCGCTACTTTATTCTAATATTCGCTTTGTTGTTAATTAGATGGAATTTCTTGATTTGGCGGGCAAGATGCCGCTCGGAGACGCAACTCTCAACAGATTGATGCACCAATTATTTGACTCGAGGTCTAGCGTTGTCTTCCTTGACCCAACAAAGCTGTCAATTATTGTCGATGGATCAATAAGCGTCGATACAACATTCTTGGTAAGTTTTTTTGCGGCTTGTCTAGTGAAACTTTTCTGATTCCCATTAACTGCAACGGGATGCACTGTTGTGGCATTATGATCACTCTCAAAGACAGTAAGATGAACATCTCTGACCCGATGGGGTCAAGGTTTGCAGAAAATGCAAAAAGTGTGGCAATGGCTTTGAGTGCCTTGTTACCGCAGCGTGAAGGGCGCTATCGATCGTTAACCTACCAGTCCGCGCTCGGCACTCAAGTTGACTCATACGACTGCGGTGTATTTGTTCTTACAGCTTTCGAGATGTTTTGCGGTGCACCAGCACTTGATCAAGCCCCTCGAGGCTTGCTGAAATATCTGCGGTACAGATACCTGTGCATGTGATTCTAAACAACATTCTAGCATTCGTGCTGCTAGTGCTATTGATGTGAATGAACAAAAAACACTTTTTTTTGCAAGCAAGTGTAGGTTGCTACAGTATCTAACGACTCGTGGTGACGTTCTCTAGAACTGCCGGCAGCGCATTGTCGCTCCCGTGGGAATCATCTTGAACTTGCCGAGATATTGGTCCGCAACGAAAGCAGCGACGATGCACGCGAACTGACTGAGCGAGTCGTAGGTGAGCTTCCTCGAGTTGGAGCCTTTATTGAACCAGCCGATCTTCTGGAAGAAGTTCTTGAATGTTTGGTTGACGGCATACCCAGCGTGTTCCTCGGAGACAGTGTGGTCACCAGTAGACAATTGAAAGCAAAACGAATTGTGTTTAACAAAGTTCTAGCGCTGTTGGAAACTGTCAGCTTTTGGCGGCGGACGCCAACCCACGAAGCCACGCAGGAAAGCAGCAACCCGTGCGCCGTACACGAAAGACGCTGGAAGAACTTCAACAACAGTAATCTCCAGCAGCAAGGATTGTCAGTGCGTGAACATGGTGTAGTTCCCTAGAGCGAGGCACTAGGAGAAAAGAGAAACAGAGGGCCTTCATAGCAACTAAACCAACAAAAATATATTCATTCTGCATTTTGCCCTCACCAACACAAGCGCAACAACAACCGAGCCTCAGTACCTCAGCAGTCTCAACAACCTCAAACAACCTCGCAAACCGACACCTCTTCCTCACCTTCGTGCACACCTGTCGATCCGCAGAAGTTGACAGAAACTACATCGTGGCAGCTTGACCACATATGCACAGCGACAGATTCGAACAGATTCAACAGCGTCCACAGACAGTCAGCACGAAGATGAAGACGCAGACCCGTTTAATGACATTCTCAGCATACTTGGACGGCCGTGCATCCCACAGATGCGTGCTGTAGTGGGCAGAGACTCCAGGCGTCACGTTGGGGGTCCCTGCAGTCCGAGTCCACTCGCTTCCCGTACCGCACTCACCGCACCCAGCAGCTCCAAGTTAAGACTGCTGGGGACACTTTTAATTTTGTTGGGCTAAAGATTTCCCTAACCATCGTCTGTGTGTTTTGCTCGCTCCTGTCCATATCTCTCAATTTTAGTCTGATTGAATAATTCCCTCGTACCACATCGGTCACTGCGGCAAAAGCAAGTTGCCGCGAATGCCACTGCTGGCACCTACGACTTGGTAGCTGCAGAAGCAATTTGCTTGGTTTGCTACTAGCAAACCACGCTCATCTTCTACTAAACGAACAGAACATCTTTCCTATTGCTGGTGACAAACCTGCTTGAGCCGAGCGAGGCCTGTCGCCGCACGGGCAGCGAAACTGAGCTGGGACACGCTTGAAGGTATCCGCGGAGTGACGAGACGCGCAATTGCAACGGAGGCAGACGCAGGATGTTTTGGCGCTCCGCCCGAGAAGTCTGCGTGATTGACTGCCGCGCTCGTGCCGGAGAGACCAGCCTCCAGGCTCCTCGCATATCCTGGTGAGCTCTTCTACTATCCGGGTCTGCGCGCTAGGCAAGATTTCGAGCGACACGAATGCGAGGCCAAACTCCAGCAGCTTGATGAAGCCGCCAACGAGGGATCCTTGAGCTCCCGACAGATCCTTCCTGTTCGAAGTCGTCTTCGCATTTCGGACACCAAGCGCTCTGGTTTCCGCCGCGAGGATCGAACGCCAATTGCCATTCTCAAATTTGCTTCGCTCCTGACAGCCACAGCCAAACCCAGCAACCAGGTACTCAACCATGAACGCCAAGACCGTCCTCGCCGTCGCCGCCGCCGCTTTCGTTGGCTCCGCCGCTGCCGACACCTGCTCGTCGTCGCAGCAGACCACCGCGTACTCGACGCTGGCCAGCGTGCTCACGCTGAGCTCATTCCAGGGCTGCTCGGACGACTCGGGCTTCAGCCTGCTGTACTCAACCTCGCTGCCGGACGACGCCCAGTACGTCAAGATGTGCGCGTCGGACAACTGCCAGTCGCTCATCTCGTCTGTGGCGGCGTTGAGCCCGCCGGACTGCGACCTGACCGTGCCGACGAGCGGCTTGGTTCTCAACGTGTACGACCTGGTGAGCGGTTTCTCGACCAAGTGCTCGTCGCTGTCGTCGACCTCGACGACGACGTCGACGGCGTCCAGCGCCGCCACGTCCACGGATGCTCCTGCTGCCACGACCGCCGCGCCGACGACCTCGACTTCGACGTCGACTTCGACCTCTACCACGACGGAGGCCCCCGCTGCCACCGCTGCTGCCACGACGGCTGGTTCGACGAACACGACCACGTCGACCACGACCACCACCGCCACTGCTTGCTAACTTGTCGGGCAGCGTGTCCTCAATCAATGACAACCGTCTCCATTATTGCTGTTATCCTGGCGTACTTCACAGTTTTTGTTGTTGCTGCTGTTCGGACGGCAAACCCAACCGAAATTGATCGTCGTGAATCTTGATGACCCCTATCTAGCTTGCACAACAAACAGGCACGGTCGAAGACATCGTCAGGACGACAAGCACATTCATGGCGGTACTGTAGCGTTGTATGAATGAGATGCAAGCGGGACGCCAGACGCCATCGTCCTGAAACTGCGGGTTGCTGTCTATCAGCCTCCGTTGTTCGCCTTCAGCTTCCGGGTGTTGGTCTCGACTTTCATCGATAGCGCGCTCGTTACTGCCCGCGCAGACGCTGCTCTGTGACACCAGAGACCAGGATACACTCGACCAGTCTTTGAAGCGCTCCATGACAAGGATTCACTGCAACGCCGGGACTTGCTGTCCGAAGCGGGAACCTGCGTCCGCTGTTCGAACAGCCAGCGTTCCCTTCGTTATCTTTGTTCATTCTGCAATTTGCCGCTTTCAGCTCACCCCAGACGCCCACCACCACCACCTTCACAACCATGAACACGTACTTCGCTGTCGCTGCCGCCGCCTTGGCCTTCGTCGCCTCCGTCAACGGTGAGGCCTGCACGGCCGCCCAGCAGGCCACCGCCTACACGTCGATGGTGGGTCTGCTGCAGGGCACAGCCCTCAACACGTGCGCCTCGGACTCGGGCTACAACATGCTGTACGCAACCTCGCTGCCCACGGCCGAGCAGACCGCCGCCATGTGCAAGGTCGACGCTTGCCACGAGCTCATCAAGAACGTGCAGGCCACCAACCCGCCCGACTGCGACCTGAGCATCCCCACGAGCGGCGCCGTCATGAATGTCTACAGCCTGGCCAACAACTTCGAGCCGCAGTGCTCGTCCTCCACCGCCACGGAGGCCCCGGCCGCCACCACCACCGCTCCTTCGACCAAGACGGACGCCCCGACCGCCACCACCGCTGCCCTCTCCACCAAGACGGATGCCCCGGCCGCCGCCACCCCGGCCGTGACCCCAGCTGCCACGACCGCATCCGCCCCCATCGCGTGCTAAGACGCTTGTTTCGAATACCCGGCGCCTGCTAGGACCCGCAACGAGACCTTCGTACCGCTTTCGCCGTTAAATAAACGGCAGTCATATTTGCGTTAACTGTTGTTGCTGTTCGAACACCACAAAAACTTCCATACGAACTGCGAGTAAACCCGTTTTGCCAAGCTACGTTAGATTTGCAGAGTTTCCTCAGCATTGACGTGAGATGGTCTCACCTGGCGAGGCTTGGCGTGGCTGCATGACTCCGGGCTCGCTTTCCTCAATTTTTGTCCCGTGCTTTGGCATCACCTCGGTAGATCTTGCCAGATGACTGCATAAGCCCCACGCTCCTGCTCGAAGTAAATCGAGCTGCCAACGCTGGATACGAAAACAGCGCGTAGTAGCTCACTCACTGTCGAGGAAGCTGTCAATACGCTGAAACGCCCTCGGTCACCCATGCCTGCACACTATCAGCTGCTAATGGCTCGATCGAAGGCACTACTTAGCACCACGATACCCTTTGCCACGACGTAGCCCGAACTCGGCATTGTTCCACTCGCTACCACCCCCAAAGCCCATCCGATTCTCGCTTGGCTGTTGCTGACCTGTTTGGTTTCCGTAGTTGACACTCGCACGCGATGGCCCAGAGCTCGGAATTCCCTCCATGGGAGGTGCATCGCTATTGAAGTCATCACGCTCCATGTTCTGCAACACGAGCCGCTTGAGCTCCGACTGCTCCTTCTTGCCAGCGTTCTCCTGGCGGTGGCTATGCTGTGCTAGCGATGACTCCTCAGGCACCACCAGCTGACGCGCCTCCACCTTACCTTTGTTGCCTCGACGCAGCATGCGAAACACCACGCCATCAGGAGGGGGACCATGCGCTTCGAGCGACAGTGTTCCACGTGGGGCTACTGGTGTAAGAGAACTCGAGTTCTTCACTACGGTCGGGATAGCCATCTTATCCACGTTCACTCGCGCAATGGGCTTACGCGTATCAGCACTACCGTGCATCATGGACTTGAAGGCCTTTTCAAACTCATCGTCCTCCTCGCTCTTTTGAATGCGGTCGTGTATGATCAGATGCTCCTCTTCCTCCTCCTCCTCTTCGTCCTCCTCGTCCTCCTCGTCTTCCTCGTCTTCGTCTTCCTCGTCTTCCTCGTCTTCTTCGTCGTGTTCTTCTTCTTCATCGTCCTCCTCGTCATCAGAATCGTCTTCATCGTCTTCTAGGAAATCGTCTTCCTCGTCTCCTTGCTGGGAAAGTGACACTTCCTCATCCTCCGCTACAGTTTGCAGGCCATTTGTTGCCATGAGCAAAGCGGCATTCTTCTTCGACAAGCGTCGCTCGGCCTCGTCTAAATCCCCGCGCAGAATCTCCTGAACCGCCTGATCGACCTCTTCCCATGTGTTAAACTTCTTCAAGTATTCCTTAAGACTGGCACTAAGCATTTCAAACAGATCAAAGACCACGAAATCGGTTTCCATAGGCACATCCGTCTTCGAAAAGAGGTAGCGCTGGAAGAATGTCATGAAGCGACCCAGACGTGGTCTGGAGATGCCTCTTTCGCTTGTGCTGCCACTGATTCCAGTTGTGCTGGTGCTCCCACTACCGTTACAAGTCTCGATCAAAGCGCTCACTAACCGAATACGGAAAACTTCGGCTGGACCATCCACCTCACTGGGCACACGAGGATCGTAGCGCATATCCGGAACCAACAAGAACCGTTTCTTCATCTCAAGCAACTGGGCTGAAGGAATCTTGTCGCTCCCGTATTGCGGCAGTGTCAGTAGATCATGCGAGTGGTTGATGAGGAGGTACAGCGTCTCCACTACCACGTTCATGCTCACTAAGCCGCAGTTATAAAGTTCGCCCAGGAGCTTGACATATCCAAGACTTCTCTGGTGATCGCGGTAGTCGTTTACTTCGAGCCCAAAGCGAATGGACTCCAGCACATCGTCCACCAACAGTACGAGCATTTCGTCATGGTAGCGCGATAGTCCCTTCACCACCTCTCCAATCCACTTCATCTGCATAATCTTTCCCTTCGTCACCTTTAACAACGCCTTTAACACCATAGGTTTTGTCGTGGCTTCTTCCCATGGCAGTCGGCGAAGCGTCTTGACGACCTTGTTGACATTTGATCCGTTCAGATCTTGGTACAAAATCTTGATCAAGAACAAGTACAATGGATCGTATTGCTTCACTCGGCGCTCCACTCGCTCAGGAGGTTTGCACATGTAGTACGCGTTCTCCACGAGCGTTTCTAGCTGGGGGTCCAGGTGTTTGGCTGCCTTCAACTTCATCATGACGTTCAAGCAGTTGACTGTGCGCACGTGCGTATGCTTCGAGCAGTAGAGGAAGCGACCACAGTTTTCAAGAAAGGTCGTTGCCACGTGCACGTTGTGTCCCTGGAAGTCAGCGAAACACTTTTGCAGACAGCGAAAGCCTGTGTTTGGCGGGCAGATTCGGAACTTCACCAGCTCGGCTAGAAATCGAATGTTTTTGATCTTTGATTCCAGTCGGAATTGGTTTCGCCGCTTAATCAGCCCATGGAACTCGCCCACCAACATACCAACAAGTTCTCCACCGATATCTTCCTTGAGGACACTTTGCAAAGTGGCTACTAAGCGTGCGTAATGGGCCAGCAGCTCCAGATGCGTTCGTGGCACAGTGTATAAGGTCTTAACGAGGCGATTTCTGGTTGACTTGGAGTTGCGGTAGCAAAACTCCACAGCTGCTTTGTCGCACCGATCTCGATTCACCAAATCTTCCAACGAGGCGAAATACGTGTCCAGTTGGTGGTGGTAGCTAGTGGTCGCGGAGCCTGATGCTGTGGTGCTGGCGCTCGCGTTCGTTTCGTCAGTGTCCTCTTTGCTTTTGTCTTCCCTCCGTCAGCATTAACTGCAGCAGCTTCCTTCGCGGCATCCGCTTCCAGTTCTTCCAGAGTCGCTTGATCAACGTCGCCACTTTCTTTTCCGTCCTCGTTAGCGTTAACTTCTCCTTCCTCATCCACTTCAGTCTCCGCATCTTCCTCCGCCGCGTCAGCTGCCGCAGTTTCTTTCTTCTTCTTTAGCTCTGCAACGTCCTCCTCGGTCAGTCCAAGCACCACGGCAGGCACCAACTCGAGCAGGTCCGGCAGATCTTCGTAGAAGGACCGCGTGGCTTCATCATCAAAAGGACCATCACGACTGAGCTCGCGTCCAGCACCCTCTCCACCTTCCCAGACGAGAATTCCCCGCGGCCTGATCCATCATCTTTCTCCTCCACGGGAAGCAGCGGCACCTCTCGATCCAGTGCGTCCGCCAGCGAGTTGACACTCGTCTGCAGCTTCTCAAACAGTAACTTTGCATTCTTGAGCTCCTGTACATGCTCCTCGGTCACTTCCCCTCGATTCGCCTCCTCCTTTTCATTCCTCGCATCCAACTTGAGGAAAGTCGCATGCTGAGCCAGATAGAACTTGCAGATCATCTCGTACGCCTCAAGAAAGCACGCCAAGCATTCCTGCTGCACTCTCTTGGGGACAATCACAGACTGCTCGTCCACAAACATCTTAAACTCTTCCGACTCCCCCAGCTGCTTCTCCAGCTCCTTGTACTTCTTTGGCTGCACGCCCAGGAACTCCACCCCCACCGCCTTGGCGAAACTCACGAGCAATGGCACCTCAAACTGCGAGGACGAGGAGCCCCTCCCCCATGGACATGTTGCCTTTGTTCTTCTTGGCCCCTGGCTGCTCTCTCCTTGCGACTTTCTGCACGATCTGCGCCACCACCTGCACGTCCCCCAGCACTTGGGCCAGGTACAGCTCGCTCAGTAGCCGCAGGATGAAGCGCCTCTTGAGCATCTTGCTCTTGTCGTCCGACTGGTACGAGGCCTCGAAGTTGTGCACCAGCGCCTGCTGCAGCCCCGGAGCAAAGTCCTCGTAGCGCTGGTGCAATAGCGACGAGACTCGGACGGCCGCCGCCACGTCCGCTAACTTGAGCGGGGCGTCCGCCAGCGCCGCCACGCACTCGCTGACGTATCTGGTGAGGTTCAGCTCCTGCGCATCCCGCAGCAGCGACTCAGCGTTGGCGTCCGACAGCAGTCGCAGCTTCTTGACGAAGGCGGACGAGCGCTTGATGTCCGACTTGAGCTTGAGCGAGGACAGTTGCGCCCGCGTGGAGGACACACTATCCGGTGAGTTGGACGCGCGGAGACGCTGGCGGTGCAGGCCGTGACGCTGCAGCTCCGCCAGCTGCGCCTGCGCCTGGGAAAGAGCGTCCTCTTCCTCATCCATTTTTGCTACGACTGGATGCAGCACAGTACTTTGGAGAAATGGCTACATTGTCAAGGCTGTAATAGTGTATCGAGATGTTTAGGCGGTGGAGGTCTCTACTAGCTCGTTCTGAGGCTTCCGACACACGCGCTTGACGAACTCGTAGGACGAGACCATGAGGATGCCCGACGGACCCATCGCCAGCAGCCGCTACAGAATACGTAAACGTGAATATGAGAGAAGTTGCCTCAGATCCAACTAACAGACGCACCGCCGAGAGCCCTGTCATGAGCCCCCTAGGGCCTTCCTTCTTTAAAATATACTTGAGGGTGTCCATGGCACCGTACTGCGTGTACACCTGCGCCTTGGTACGCACAATATCCATGGGGTTGGTCAGCACGCCAGTGATAATGCCGGCGCTCGCTCCGCTCAGTCCCTGAGCCACCACTGTAGCAAAAGCAAACAGAGCAATACCTCAATGAGCAAGCGTTCACCCTTCCACCGTCCCAAATTACAGTTACCCACCTTGCTTCCAGAACGGGTCTACCTCCCAGGATTTCATCACGTTATAGTACACAGGCACGAGCAGTCCGTAGGAGCCCCACCAGATGCTGGACGACGGCGCGTACGTGGCGATGGAGGCAAAGTAGCCCCTGTAGAACCCCGAATGCCCTCCGCTCTATAAACCTGCCTGCTCACCGCCAGGAAACTTTTATGCCGCTCCCGCGTCTTGCGCTCCTCGTGGCCCTGGCCGCTCAGCATCATGTTCTGCGACACAATGTCCAGCGGCACCACCACCGTCTGCGAGACGAGCGACGCGAAGGCTCCGCCAGCAAAGTTGGCCCACTTCTCCCCATCTACAGCAGTGTTAAACACTCTAGTCAGTGTGTGTAAGCGTTAGAACCCCACTGTTTCGTATACTTACAGACGAGCGGTCCTTGAACACCTTGCGGGACTTTTCGTAGACGGAAATGTACAAATTGCCCGTCAGCACGTTGGCAGTGCTGGCTCCAAAGCCCTTGTAAAGCCCCCTGGCGCCTTCCTGCCGCAATATCGTGGAGAAAGCGTTGAGCGTGCCCGAGTAGAGCGGCTTGGTGCGGCTCTGCACCTGCAGCCGCGTCTTGACCAGGTTGCTCGGGTACACGGCGGCGCGCACGGCCAGAAACATGGTGGGCCCCACCACGTAGTACTTGAGCTTGTCGATCTCGTCCCACGAGATGTCCTCGAGCGCGTACTCGTCCTCGGACAGCGTCGCCACCCCGCTCATGCTGCAAGCAACACTTCGTTGACTGAACACGCACCCCACAGATTTAACAGCCAATTTTATCCAATCAAACGCTGTTAAACCAATCCACTTGTCTTCACTATACCGCGTTTCACTAGATGCTTTGCCAGATGGAGGCCATCGCCGATGAGGAGCTGCCCGCGTGGAAGCCGCGCATGGGGCGGCTGACGGTGGCCGAGAAGCTGCAGCAGGGCGAGACGCTCAAGCGGCAGGGAAACTTCTTTGTCAAGAGCGCCGACCCGAAGCGTGCACTGCGCTCGTACGCGCAGGTCTTCGCCTACGTCAACGGCCTGTCGGTGCAGGGCGACTCCATGTCCCAGTACGCGCAAGGTGCGAGCGACGTGAGCGCCACGCCCGAGCAGGGCCAGCAGATCGAGGAGCTCAAGGTGGTGGTCTGGAGCAACATGGCGCTGTGCCAGCTCAAGCTGCAGACGAGAGGGCGCTCGACAGCTGCGACAAGGTGCTGCAGCTGCAGTCGGCCCACAGCAAGGCTCGCTTCCGGAAGGCGCAGGCGCTGCTACAGCTGCAGAACTACGACAAGAGCCACGCCCTGCTGAGCGAGCTGTTGGAGGAGGAGCCCAAGAACGCGGCGGTGCGTGGCGAGATGCGCAAGCTGCAGCAGCTCAAGAAGCAGTACGACGCCGAGGCCCGCGAGCGCGAGAAGAGCACGTTCGGCAAGATGTTCCAGTAGCAGTTAGTAGACCGTTAACTAGATCTGGATCACAGCATTCGCGTCGTGAGGGCCTCCATGAACTGCTGGTCAATCGCGGCACCACCAGGTCCGACACTTCGACATTCACGCAGCTCGCCGACCAGAACAGCTTATTACGCCGTCAACACGTTGATGAACTTGCCCTCGTCCGGGTCCAGTCCTTGCATCACGTTCTCGTCCGCAGTGAAGTTGGTGAAGGTCTGCTTTGCTCAGCTCAGCTGAGAGCCCAGGGACTAATGGAATCGAATGCAGAGCGATGGAGAAAGTGCCCAAGTTGAAGCGTTTCTTGGCGTCGGTTCGTGCGCAACGATTGTGTCTTGCCGTCGATGGGAAATGGAGCGACTGCCAGAGCACTTGCTGCTAGAGAACGTGTGTGGCTTTGTGCATCTCCAAGATCGCTGGCTTGGACTGGCGCGAGTGTCCAAGAGGTGGAGACGACTTGCCCTCGCCTCGGTGCACCAGGAGAAGCACGTGGATTTGGTGCGTTGATACATCTTGGAGAGGAGGCTTGCCATGACCACTACTAATCACCTGTGCATTGCAGACATGGTGCACTGGGGAGCACGAATTAGAGGCGGCAGCGACGGCGCTGCTAGCACTGCCACCGGTTCGCAGTAGGAACTTGACAATCAAAACGACCAAACTGCAGAGTGTGGCGCTGTACGGCCCAGAGTCACGACCCCGCTGCTCTCGCATCTGGTGGAAGGTCTCGGCTGTAAACAGCTCCGTCACGTGGACGTCGAGTCCAAGCAGATCTCGGACTGCCCTGGAGCAACTCTGTCGCTGTTCCAGTCTGCAGACTTTGTCATTGCACTGCATCAAACTCACGGACGAGTCTTTGGTGGCGATCTCTCGAGCCTGTCCCAAGCTGACAAAGGTCGATTTGGCGGGGTGCTCACGTGTGCGAGACGAAGGGGTCATCGCAATTGCAAACAACTGCCCAGCGTTGGCAGAGATCAATCTTACAATGTGCGGACCGATCCGTTGCAGCACTGGCCCAGCATGCTTCTGTCACACTCGAGGAGGTCATCTTTGACCGCTGTCTAAGGTGCGCTGTTTGGGAGGAGTTTGGACTGGACCAAAGCACTAACTCGATGTGTGTCGTAGATTTCTGGCCCTGCGCTTCGCTACCTCATGAAGACACAGCGCAAGTTGAAATCTCTTTCTTTTTGCGCTGTCCAAAAGTCCAGGGATCGGATTTCCATAGGCTCGCTCAGACAAGTCAACCGGAAGCAGCGATGTCCATCTGTGAGCTCACCGCTTTGATGATCTTGGTGGCTGCGCAGCGATGGACGATGCCGGTGTTGCCGCCTTGGTCTCCGCCAACCGATGGGCGCTGCGTTCACTCAATCTCTGCGCAATCCACTCACTGGCACTGCCACATTCACAGCAATTTCGCAGTGCTAACCTAACCTCTCGCTGTGTCGTTCGCTACAGAACAAGGACCTGGTGGACATCGTGACCAAATGCACTCGGCTCTCGACACTTTACTCCAGGGCTGCGTAGCTCTCGACGATGTCGGCTTCCAGCTGATGGCCCCTAAGGCTGTGGACATCAGGAAACTATCTCTCGAGTTCTGCTACAACCTCACCGACGTGGGGTTCGCTGCGGTGGCGCTGCAATGCTCGAAGCTGCTGCATCTGAACATCAAAGCGTGCAACCAGCTCACGACCACGGCCTTCCGGACGCTCACTCGCAGGAAGTGTCCTCTAGAGACGCTATACATTGGCGGCTGTGCCGACATGGACACCACCGCCGAGTATTTCCTCTCGTCAAGGCGAAATTCCCACGCTGTCGAGTCCACTGGGTC
>JAAVTG010000311.1:0-22684 GCA_011947345.1 Phytophthora quininea
GACATTCCACTTCGTGCTGCCCCAGTCGTAAAACGGCGGCAGAAAATAGCGCATCAAACGGAATGATTGATTTGGAAATGGCGAGGAAATGATGAACCGTACTACGTATTAGCAATGACAGCTGCTACTCTGTTTTACTACCGAAACTACCTGGTCCATTTGGTATTGAACATGCAAGCTGCAATGAAAGGAATCGAATCTCATCGGCTTACTGGGCGAAACACTAGTTTGTTTTTGCTCCTTCTCGTAATTGCTGAATATTTTCTCGCTATGGTTTCGTGAGCTGGCCCAAATGCAGTTCCACCAAGATGTTAGCGCTCCTGGGCATGGAAAAATGCAACGTCCTCACCAATTTTTTACGGCCATCCAAATTCCCACTGCCCGCTTTGCTCAAGAGTCCATGCGACCACCATTTGCCGCATATTAGTCGTGGCCCTACAGAAAGAACCACATGCATGCTGTAAGTCGAACAGGGGTGCTTAAACTACAGACTTTAACCCCTCACCGAGGTTCGTCAGAAACCTCTGTGTCGCCCCAGGGATTTATCCACCGTTGGTCTTGCTCTAGAAAAAATGAACTGCTTCGTAGAATCGACAGCATTTTCACACTTCTGTTCCTTCTGGCCGGGGTTGTAATACCTTTGAGGCTGGACTTGCGCGGTCTCACCTACATCGGACTAGGCAACAATGTCAACCCGGATTGGCAGTCACAGACCCAAGCGCTCGCCACTTCCTCGGTGCTGAATGGTTTAACACTTCGGGCCGATCACTCGTGTGAAGCAGGAATTGCTGTGTCTGGCGAAAGACGGTTTGACGGCCGCGAGTTCTACCGAAACATGGACGAATTGAGTTCAGGCGAGGGGTTCCACGAACCACTTGGCGATTGCGATGGAGCTTGCAGCCGTACAGCGCAAACTGTTTGCAATCGAGCAAAAGTTTCCATGTAATCGGCAACAACAGCCTGCGTCCCCGTCCCAATCTCTGGATTCTGGTCAATACTCACCGAGTTCAAGACCCAGTCCCGAACGGGTCCCAGCTGACAAAGACTTGCGCTTGTCGCTCCCGCTTGATTTCCTGCACTAGCAGCACGAGTGCTGCCGGTGCTAGCAGTCGGAATCAGACTGCTTCGTGGCGTGCTGGGCCTCTTAGTCAGATAACTCACGGCTCGGCCGACCGTGACAGGCCTCGTCACGTGCGTGCTTCGCACCGCAATCGTCTGAGCGCTTTTTCGGCGGTGCGAATGCTCCGGCGGTGCGTTCGATGTTCGAGTGCAGCGGACGTAACAGCATTGCGCCGCTATTTGGTTCATCGCCTTGTCACGCCACCTGCGAGGCGGGCGAGATCAACTGCGAGTCGGCGAGGCACGATGGCACGGGCTCAAGCCTTGTGGATCGGAGCACAACGCGATCTCGAGACGTGCGTCACCCCGCCTCAAGGGCTCCTCCTCGCGACCCCGCCTCCCACGTCGGAAATCAGCTCCAAACGCTGCGGCAATCAGCCGAACAATAGGCCCAGCCGCAGAGAGATCCGTTCATTCATGAAGTTTCGCAGTCGTGGCGACACCCAGCTCGCGACGGCCTTTCTTCGAGGCTTGAAACCCCAGCAAACAACACACCGCTTTTCGCTTCGTGGCTGCTGCGCCCGAGTATTATAGATCGCGATGGTGCTCTCCTCGACGCTGCAGCTCCGCATCCTCGGGAACCACTCGCTGGACAAGATGCTGTCCGATGACAACAACGACAGTCCTAAGCTGCATCGCGACGGGGCCTGGTCGGGCGTCAAGCAAGAAGGACTTACCAGCACCGCCTTCCTGGAAGACGGTCACGACCAGTCTCAAGCCTCGCCACCCGTTGCTTCGTCGTATCTGCAGCAAGATGTCATCAAAGGGTTTCGGAGCGGGAGTGGGACGCGGTGCAGACGAGTTCGAGCGCCGGCACCACCGACAGCGGAGCAGCAAGCAGCACTCCCGTCGGGTCGGATTGGAACGCGCTCTCCTCCAACTCTTTCGACGAGACGTACCTCGAATGCGCCTACACAGAGAGCAGCAGCGGCATGACGTCGGCAACCTCCTCTCTCCCTGCTATCCACCACTTTGACGAGCCGATCTCCAAGCACGTAGCTGCAGACGAAAGCCACGAAGCACCACTCTTCTCGTCGTCGTCCCAGGAGGGAACGGGCTGGTTCTTGAGCGGAAAGACCGCAGCGTCGACAGGAAACAGCTTCGCATTGCCAGCAATGGAGGGGCTCACCCTACACAACCAGACGTCAAGTGGTGCGATGCTGGAGAGCAGCCCCGCATTTTGTGCCAGCCCCTGTACGCCAAACTTCAAGCCGGGTACGGCGAGCGTCCACGCCGATAAACGATCGGGCGAGATGACGTCTTGTCCGATGCCCTGCTCGGTGGACGCGCCGTCGCCTGTTCAAATGGAGACGTTTGCCCCGTGCGTGCCGTACGCTCTTGAGCCGACAGAGCTTCTTTTCGAGGACATGAGCTCGTGGACAGGAGCGTCGGTGGAGTCGTACGAGCACCACGTTCAACCCATGTGCAATCCGTCGACGACACAGACTGGTGCACCGAGCGGCGGGTTCTTCTACTTCGATAACGCGAGCGCCAGCGTCATGCCGCCTGGATCCCACGACTATGCGGCTTCATACCAGCAAACTCCTTCGTACCAACACCCCTCTTACGTGTCAAGTGGGGCAGCGAGTTATCGAACTACTACAAGTCAAGACTCGACTGCACGTACCGAGTGGATGGCACCTAGCACCGCCCATTCGTATTTCCCGCCGGCCATTAAGATGACACCAGTAGCAACGAGCTTCCTCAGTCACAGCAGCAGCAACCACAGTTTCAGCTCATCGTCAGGATCGCATTCGAATCAACAGGATGCAGCGCCCAGACGAGTGCTGCGTTCATCCACGCTAAGCCAACGAGCTCCCAGAGCGCTGTACCAATCCACGGGGTCTTGTCCAAGCTGACGCCTCCGATCGACAAGGCTGCACCGCTTCCTGCTTCCAGTTCATTACCCGGTGGCGACTCGGCAAAGATCCTGATGCTGACTGCGCTCAACGATTGCTACTGGAAGAACGGACGCAAGAACTTGCAGTGCTTCCCTTCGTGCCCCGAACACCACGACTTTTACTCTATGAAGATGAACAACCGCAAGCACTCGAGTGTCGGCGTGTGTCGAGGCCCCGTCTACTGCCACTTCTTCACCTCTGCGTCGAAACTGAAGGCCGACAACGGGACTCTCAAGGGCCTCTCCGAGTTGTTTGTGCTGGGCAGATTCGAGCGCGTGCCGCAGCAGGAGACGACGAATTTGATGGAGGAATTGCACGCCCCGCCGTCGTTCGACAGCGCTGCAGCCTTCGAACAGTTCCGCTACAATTGCTTCCAGGCTGTGGAGATGGAGGAGCGACGCGTGACGCTCTCGGGAACCAGCACAACGAGGAAAAGGCCGACGAGACCAACTTGGATCCGGACGCGACGGTACGCAGCACGTGGTTCTTCTTGCCGGACGTGTGGAAGGTGCAGCCGATGCTCAAGAAGAAGCGCAAGGCCACGCGCTCGGCGCCGGCGCAGACGTTCCCGTTCTGCTTCCGGGTGCTGGTCTACTGTCGTAGCGAAGGCGGGTACGCCTGCATTGCGGACACGGCCTCGAGTTTCTTCGAGCTCTACAGCACGCGCACCGTGGACCGCGTCAAGCGTAGGCTCGTAGCATGTTGATGCGTTCGACCTAGTTTTGAGACTAGATTTTGGTCAGTTAATAAGTGAACGTGAACCGACGCGAAGAATATCTTTACCTGTCAAATATGGGACCACCCGACAAGGCTGCGGGCGAGGATGGCGCTGCGACGGATGCGCCGCAGGGCGGCGTTGGGTCGGGGAAAGAGCCGAAAATCTCCATCCTGCGACTGGAGCTGGGCACGGCCATGAAGGACGAGGCCGTGGCGCACTTGATCCAGATCCTGCAGACGACCCCCATGGCCATCGAGAAGGACATCGCAACCGACATGAAGAAGTACTTTGATCAAAAGTACGGCCAGACCTGGCACTGCATCGTGGGCAAGGGCTTCGGCTGCTCCATCGCGTACGACACTCAGTACCTGCTCTTCTTCAAGGCCGACCAGCAGTACGTTCTGCTCTTCAAGTCCACCGAGTGAGTCTGCAATCAAGTTAGACAGAAACAGAGACATCGTCCTTTTGCATTGAGGAGTTTTACTCTCGTTCCCAGTCGTTCAGTCTGCATTCAATTGAGGTTGGCAAGTCTGTTGACCTTAAACAGCTCTGGTGACTTGAATCAAAACCTTGAGCGAGGCCTTAGCGAACGTCGTCACCACATCGGGAGCGGCCGCGTTCGGATCCAACGCATCGGGAGTGTGATTGTCCACAAACTTCAGCTCTTCGTCTCGCGCCACTTTGAACAACTAAAAGCACACAAATCAACACCACAACACAACACCAAACACTTCTCGGCTGCTCACCTCCTTCAGCTCACCCAGTTCAGGCTTGTGGGCATAGATCTCGCGGATCTGGTCGTTGTAGTAGTCGCTCACAGCCATCTTGACGCCAGTCACGTACGACGTGCTGATGTGGTCCCCCATGGCGCTCAATACGCCACCTAAAAGCTACTAGTCAGCTTTGAATGAAAGCCGATCGTCATTGCCACCACTGTATCACTCACCGACGACAGCGCTACTGAGTTCCACCGCTGAAATCATCAGACTCGGACGGAAGCGGAAGTCTTGTGTGCGGACGCTGTCCTCGATCCTCTTGACTGCCTTGTGCTCAACGTCTTGCAGCTCTCGGGCTTCTCCAGATGCGCAGGAGAGTACGTCCTCACGACCCTTGTAGCTGCTGTCACCTGCAGTTTTACTTAACAGAATCAGTATTTCATCGAGTTTAGATTTTACAAACGCTGTTTTCAACAACCTTGGCGTCCAGCATGGAGGCGCTGGCGACTTGCATGGCGTGGCCACCACGTAGCATCTCGCTAACCTCTGCGTCCTGCGGCTGCGGGTGTCTGGGCACGTCTCCGCAGCTCTGCTGCAGCCAGTTGGGGCGCGCGTAGGCCGACGACAAGCGCACGCCACCGATCCGCACGCTGCGCAGCGCCCTCGTCTTGAGCACCATTATTCGTACTTAAGTTGGTATTGCTATCGTATTCTTTGCCAGCATTTTTCAACTCGAAGTAGCCATGCACGACGTATTTCGTTTGATTTTGCAGTTGCTGTTTTCTGCCGTCGTTTTACGACTGGAGCAGCACGAAGCAGAATGTCAGCGACCCAGGTGCACCCGTTGGTCCGCCAGGCAAGTGCGTCGACCAAGTGAGCGAGTTACCTTCGGAGAGCGTTTTCGCAGCTTGATCACAAATGGAGCGACATCCAGGTCGGAAGGCAGGAAAGTACTCGATCGAACGCCTCGAAAGTCTGCAGCTCTACTGCCAAACGACGTCCACAATCCGCGTATTTCTAGTGTGTTTTCTCACCCCAGCGCCGGCCTTGCTGGTCAGCGTGCTTTTAGAATGTCTACCTTTGCGTCCTCCATCGGACGGGTGGAGAGCAAATTGGGTTTTGTGGATCCGTCTCAGTACAATGGTTTTCATACTGAACACCAGTGGAACTTCCATGTTGAGCCAAATTGTGCCAGCGCTGCTCCTAACGACGAAGAAAATTGTACTGATCGCAGCGGGCACGACCGCTGGTTTCACGGGATTTTTATCGCGCTGGCGAGTACGATTGGGTTTCCGGTGCCGTTCATGTTTCAGCTCGGATTCTTTCCAAATACGATTTTCATTGTGATGATGTTGGTCCTCGTGTTGGGAAAGGAACCGTTTACGCGTCACTCACCGTGTCGACAACGCTTGAACATCTTCCACGACTTTTTAGCTGCTAACGGGTTGGTGATTGCCATGTTTCCCATCCTGAAAGTTCTCTACGATCACGTTCCAGCGAGATACCAAGGACCTGCTACGTTATTACTCGTGATGTGGAAATTCGCAGCGAAAAAGTTCATGGTGCGCTCAACGAGGCAGTTAGAGGACTACATGCCGCAGATGGTGGCCTTTATTGTGGATTTCTTCAGCTCGCTTTTCGTGTCCGTGTGCATGTACAGCTCATCTTCCGCCAGTGTATCAGCGTTGGTCATAGCTGTCGACGTGCTGCAATCTGGTCTGGAGTTTCGAGAGGTCCGTATGAATGCTAAATCACTGTACGCTTTGGTGCAAAACTCGAGACATCACGGTGTGAACGATGAAGTTGATAAGCAAGCAGACCAAATGGTCTTGTTAGATTTTCTTCTCGCCATTACTAGAAACCCGAAAACATATCCAACAGGGGGCCTGCCAGACGTTCGACTCTGGGCTTGTCTACCTCATCATCTTCCTCAAGAGCGAGTGGAATCCTTGAAATCTGTCGAAAAGCTCAACTCGCAACACCATGCTCCAATCATAACCGACTGTCCTCCCGAACAGAAGCGTCTACCTCAACGCGCAGACGTTATGCCACTTGGGGACCCAATGCAACCCAATCGGAATAATGCTTCCAACAGCTCGACCCGGTCAATACGCGGCGCTGACAATTTGGTGACTCAAGGACTACAGACATTATTTCACTGCGAGTACCTTGGTCTCGTCGAATACGTCGAATGCGCTATCCCGCTCATGTATGTGGTGTACAAGTCCGTACTACACGTGCTTCCAAACGCAGTATACTACCCAGGAGGCGCAGGAAGTTGGAACATTGTTGCAGTGGGAAACATTTTGCTCTATTCTTTGCTTGAAGTCGGCACTTTTGTGGCGTTCAACAAGCTACTGCAGCGCAAGTTCGCTTTCTCCCCGTTGTACCAGGTTGCCTTTGTTCTGGAGAACCAATTTGTGTGGGTCCAGGCGGCATTGTTTTGTGCGTGCTTTGGTGTGCTGTCATACGAGCTCGAACATTTTGGTACGTCGTGCTTTCTGAACGTTATCACTTCTTCAGTGCTGATTGAGATGCTCTTTTGTTTCTAGGTGCGGACTTTACTCTTCGCTTCCAGTGGCTACAGCATAAATAATCTCCATCGTATCGACGGCAGACCATGGTGCAGGCTACTGCGTACCAGGTATGAGAAGCCTTGGACTGATTCCAGTATCTTGTGCGCTGACCAAACGTTTGAAGACAACAGCATTCACACGAGTAAATTATCCAATCTTGCTAGTCTTCAGGTGGTTGCGGAGATCGGTTCTGAAAATTCACACAACACAGAGCAACACCATCATCTCAGCTGTCATTGCTAGTACGTAGTACGGTTCATCATTTCCTCGCCATTTCCAAATCAATCATTCTCCAGATTTTGTAGGACAGCAGGTTGCTACCTACTTCATAGTGCAGGACAGGATGTCCTGAATTTTCCAAATCGAAATCGCTCGAGCTGATGTCGGCATACAAAAGCTAGTATTATTGGTGGGTGTTACAAAAACCGAATCTTTTGTGCTTTTGCAGGACAACTCGTCCGCGGCATAAATCGGCTCACTTCGTAAGATGGGAGCACACACCAAGACAGCCTGGCCGAGTTACGGCGACAGGCAGAACAGATTCGTGATAATACCGTTTGCCCAAGTTCTCGAGCCGCTTACGTCAATTCCTATTGTCGCTTCATCTCGTGGGTTCATCAAAACCATCGTCATTCGATACCAGACTCATTTGCAGAAAGAGTGGGCAACGCGGAAGGGCTCTCCGAGAAACAGCTTCGACGTTGTGTAAAGCCACTTCTCACCAGAAACCATGATGATCCTTCGCTTGATTTCGACCATATTGACGCAGAGGTATTTGAAACCTGGTTGCTCACCCTTCGAAAAGCTGACGGGTCAATGCTAAGCTACTCCGCTCTCAATACCCACCGTGCTGGATTTTTCAACATCTATAGGGACTACGGGCGTCAAATGAGGCCTGTCATGGAGAAGGAATTGAAGCAATTCTTTAAGGGATTTGTGGAGAAACGACCCAGAAAGATGTTGATTGAAGAGTCGCGACAGGTCAGCGGGCGCTGGACTTATGGCGCAATCTTTGGGATATGGCTTCAGCGAGGCCATCACTCACGGGTCTTCAGTTGTACCATCATTCATTGATGTACCTAATTCCGACTTGGCCAAACCCCGTTCCGACTTGGCCATGTACCCATTTCTCAACTTGGCCATGATGCCAGTGGGTAATCGGCTGAGGCACATAATCTAAGCCAAGGTTGATGTGAAACGTCGCAGGCTAGCCAGTGCAGGGACTTCGACACAGTCTTTCAAGGGCGGGGAGCGAAAGGGCAAGAATCAAGTGGCGCACAAGGTTTGCAAAGGATGGTGCGGAAAGTAGTGGCAGGCACCTAGCCTAACAAACAAACAGAGAGCCGAATTTGCTTCGAAGTGCACAAGTGACCAAGACCGCGAGGAACGGAAGTACATTGGCCCGTCCTCCAGCGCCTACTTGTCTTCGACACGAACCTGGGTACGGGAAGTATATTGGTCCACCCAGCGGAAGTGCTGCATTCGTCCCTCAACCTCAAGATCCCACTAAAGGAAGTGGCTGCTCGCGAGAGCAAGGAACAAAGGACCCCACAAAGGACAAGCGCCGCAAGGCACCCAAGGGACCGGACGACACTACCCGGCCCGCTGACCCCGACCTCGATACACTCGGCCGTGGCCAGCAACCTTCTCCCGACAGCAGACCGAAGCATACCCGTGCTGCTGTCACCACAGGGCCTCGCGTCCTCCAAGGACAGTTCCGTCTTCACCGCACCTCCTCGAGTCAACGGAAGAGCGTTACCCGCCCACCGACGGGTACACAAGGTGAGAATGCGTTCAGCACACACGGCAGATCGGAGTACCCCTCCGTAGTCGGCAGTCTGGGCACCGTGCGCTAGAGGGATTTCGGTAGATCCCGCTACGCCACAGATTAAAGCGTCAGCTTACTACCACCCAAGCTCGTGGCGAAGGACACACCAAAGTGGGGAAAGGTCCTCTGTCGTTTGAACTCTACGAGTTTCTCTCCACCCACTTGATGGCGCTACCAGGTAGTGATGCCATTTTCGCTCGGATGTATTTGATTGTATCATGGAATCTCATGTGTCGCTCTGCAAACGCTTTTGGCAATCGCCATTCGCACATCGAATGGCGTGGTGATTCCCTGAGAGTCTACTTTGCACACATGAAAAACGACCAGAGTGGAGATCGACCACGCGATCCACGTCACGTATATGCCAACCCGCTTCAACCAGCTATTTGTCCTATATTGGCATTGGCAATTTACTGGGCAACAACTATATTTGATGAGGATAATCGCTTGTTTCCCGGATCCGACCAGTACGATCGATTTCGAAAGAGCTTGCAACGATTACTGGTGGACGGTGAGGTATTCGCAGAGCTGAAGAGACGAGGCGTCAGCCCCAGAGATCTCGGAACGCATTCAATGCTGAAGGGTGCTGCTACATTTTGTGCTTCTGGTACTACAGCTTGTCCATCATCTACAGCGGTGCACTTACGCGCAGGTTGGTTTTGGTGGTGTTCAAAACACCTGTCTCTGCTATGAGGCTGCAGGAGATATGCACGTTGGAAGAACGATTGCAGGTCTTCCATCTAGTAGTCATGAGTTTGTCGTTTTGCCGCCTCACTTTCAGCATCAAGACGAATGGATTCATCGCGGAGTCTCTACAATATTTCAAGAGATACCAGAACACTTAGCATTCGTGGGAGAATTCTGTCTCGCATCACTGGTATACCACATACTTTTCCTTCGTACACACCTCCGGCCTCGGCATCCCATCTTCGAGACAGCTCTGTTTCAAGATGTCAACTTACTGCAAAGTTTGTTAGAGCGTGTGCGTTGCGGGTTCAGCACACCTGACTCCAAGTTGAAGGCAACAGGAGTTCCACCGCATGTATCCATCTTAAGCCAGATGAAGGAACTACAAGACAGAACACTGTCGACCATCGAAAAGATCGAAGACGCACGCCGCGATATTGTGAAGGACATCGTGCACGAGCTGGAGGATCGCGCCATTGGAGCACGTATCGTCACGTATGACGGATTACATGAAGCGCTGCACAGTTGCCTTGCTGAAGTGGGTGTTCATGACCTATTCAACCAGCACAACGTGTTAGCTCCTCCAGACGTGGGTGATCCAGCGGCTTGCGATGAACGCACAACAGTGCCTACCTTCTTCTGGGCTGGGAGATTTCGCAGAGTCCCTCCTGATTTTGTTCTCCCCGAGTGCTCAGTCGCCCACTTGTGGGTGGTGTGGAGGTGCGGAAATGCCGAGAAGCAGTTGCCGCCTCTGCACTTGATCGAAGGTGCTGACATGCCAAACCGAAACAGTCAAAAGCGTCTTAGTGACGCTCGATATTTTATGAAGAAAATTGAGGCGTTTGCTACAGCAAGAGACTTACTGCGGTCGAGACAATCCGTAGAGGAAGCTGTGAGAGTTTACACGGCGTGTTCATCAGCTGTTGAGGTGCCACTCCGCACCACACACGCTAGGAAGCGACGGAGAGGGCAGCTAGGCTGGGTGTCACTTGTCCGTCTGCATCGAATCGCCGACAAGCTCGCGAGACAGCAAGCGTAGGTCCGTAGGTCAAATTTCGCTCTCGTTCTATTAGCTAATTTGAATGTCCTGACGAGGTCCTGAAAATTCCGTTTAAGAATCATTCCGTTTGACGCGCTATTTTCTGCCGCCGTTTCACGACTGGGGCAGCACGAAGTAGAATATCGAGTAGAATGTCAGCGACCCAGGTGCACCCGTTGGTCCGCCAGGCAAGTGCGTCGACCAAGAGAGCGAGTTATCTTCGGAGAGCGTTTTCGCAGCTTGATCACAAGTGGAGCGACATCCAAGTGGGTCGGCAGGGAAAGTACTCGATCGAACGCCTCGAAAGTCTGCAGCTCTACTGCCAAACGACGTCCACAATCCGCGTATTTCTAGTGTGTTTTCTCACCCCAGCGCCGGCCTTGCTGGTCAGCGTGCTTTTGGAATGTCTACCTTTGCGTCCTCCATCGGACGGGTGGAGAGCAAATTGGGTTTTGTGGGTCCGTCTCAGTACAATGGTTTTCATACTGAACACCAGTGGAACTTCCATGTTGAGCCAAATTGTGCCAGCGCTGCTCCTAACGACGAAGAAAATTGTACTGATCGCAGCGGGCACGACCGCTGGTTTCACGGGATTTTTATCGCGCTGGCGAGTACGATTGGGTTTCCGGTGCCGTTCATGTTTCAGCTCGGATTCTTTCCAAATACGATTTTCATTGTGATGATGTTGGTCCTCGTGTTGGGAAAGGAACCGTTTACGCGTCACTCACCGTGTCGACAACGCTTGAACATCTTCCACGACTTTTTAGCTGCTAACGGGTTGGTGATTGCCATGTTTCCCATCCTGAAAGTTCTCTACGATCACGTTCCAGCGAGATACCAAGGACCTGCTACGTTATTACTCGTGATGTGGAAATTCGCAGCGAAAAAGTTCATGGTGCGCTCAACGAGGCAGTTAGAGGACTACATGCCGCAGATGGTGGCCTTTATTGTGGATTTCTTCAGCTCGCTTTTCGTGTCCGTGTGCATGTACAGCTCATCTTCCGCCAGTGTATCAGCGTTGGTCATAGCTGTCGACGTGCTGCAATCTGGTCTGGAGTTTCGAGAGGTCCGTATGAATGCTAAATCACTGTACGCTTTGGTGCAAAACTCGAGACATCACGGTGTGAACGATGAAGTTGATAAGCAAGCAGACCAAATGGTCTTGTTAGATTTTCTTCTCGCCATTACTAGAAACCCGAAAACATATCCAACAGGGGCCTGGCAGACGTTCGACTCTGGGCTTGTCTACCTCATCATCTTCCTCAAGAGCGAGTGGAATCCTTGAAATCTGTCGAAAAGCTCAACTCGCAACACCATGCTCCAATCATAACCGACTGTCCTCCCGAACAGAAGCGTCTACCTCAACGCGCAGACGTTATGCCACTTGGGGACCCAATGCAACCCAATCGGAATAATGCTTCCAACAGCTCGACCCGGTCAATACGCGGCGCTGACAATTTGGTGACTCAAGGACTACAGACATTATTTCACTGCGAGTACCTTGGTCTCGTCGAATACGTCGAATGCGCTATCCCGCTCATGTATGTGGTGTACAAGTCCGTACTACACGTGCTTCCAAACGCAGTATACTACCCAGGAGGCGCAGGAAGTTGGAACATTGTTGCAGTGGGAAACATTTTGCTCTATTCTTTGCTTGAAGTCGGCACTTTTGTGGCGTTCAACAAGCTACTGCAGCGCAAGTTCGCTTTCTCCCCGTTGTACCAGGTTGCCTTTGTTCTGGAGAACCAATTTGTGTGGTCCAGGCGGCATTGTTTTGTGCGTGCTTTGGTGTGCTGTCATACGAGCTCGAACATTTTGGTACGTCGTGCTTTCTGAACGTTATCACTTCTTCAGTGCTGATTGAGATGCTCTTTTGTTTCTAGGTGCGGACTTTACTCTTCGCTTCCGGTGGCTACAGCACAATTCGTAGTATCGGTTGCTCATTATTGGCGCTCCAGGTGTAAAGGTTAATATAGATGGGTTGCTTGGACGCACTGCAGCCAAAGGTCAATAAGACAAGAGCGCTTATCTCTTCGACACGAGTAAATTACATCAATAGCGCTAGTGAACCAACGGCTTCAGCGGCGCCGCCCTCGTCTGGTCGTCGATCACCTGCTCGCGAATATTGTCCGGCACAGCGCCAATAACGGAGCTACAGTAGCGAACAAAAATCACATCTGTTAGAACCAGAAAGCCGTCTGCAATCCTTAATCGGTTGCCGTACATGTTGTCTCCGCGGACAATGTAGAGCCCCAGCTCCACGGCCTCCACGGGCTCCTTGAGCGAGTACACGCGCTCAAAACTGTCGTCCAGAATCACGTTCACGCACTGGTCGAAGCCCTTGAGCACGCCCTGCAATTGTACACAGTCAATGTCAGTCCACAGCAGCCGCTACTGATTGGTCTGCGCACGATGATGTTGCGGCCGTCGTTGGTGATGACGGAGATCGTCTCTGTAGATTCACACGGCAGGAAATAGACAGCAACACCACCACAGTTAGAAGTTCCACCGCCTCCGCTAGGTGAAAATGTCCTTGGTAGTGTTTAGGACGCCCTCCACCCCACGCAACAGCCACGTACGGTTCATCATCTCCTGCAGATACGTCGCCATCTTGGTCGAAATTGTCGCCGTTACAACCTGACCAATCAGCGGTTTAACCCTTTCACGACCAGAGTTAAATCCGGCCGCTTACAATCGCAGTCATGGGCGGCCAGACGTCGCGCATGGTGCGCGAGATCGTCGAGGACTCGTCGTACATCCTCCGACAGACCAACCGCGCCACGTACGAGCGCAGCCGAGCGGCCCGCGAAGAGGTTCAGAGCAAACTGCACGAGCTGCGCAAGCTCAACGAGGAGCTGCTGCAGTCCAAAGAGACGAAGGCGCAGCAGTCCGAGGTCTTCCGCAGCTTCCAGAGCAACATGAGCGAGCAGAAGAAGCAGTTGGACGAGGAGGTAAGTAGTCGATCAAAGTATTGCACCAGTCGAGTGGGAAACTGACGTCGTTGTTGCTGCGTGTGCAGGTGGACGGCTTCGTCAAGCAGTTCGAGCTGCCGAAGAGCTATCAGAAGATCGCAGATGCCCATCGAGAGGAGCAACTCAAGGTCAAGAAGGCTGCAGAGAAGGCGAAAGAGGAACTGACACACAAGAACAGCAAATAGAGACTGCAAAATGAAGCTGAGTCGCAGGTTATCGACACAGACATGTGCAAGGGCCTTAGAGTACACTTGACGCTCATTGCACTAGACGCAGTGCTGCAGGATCCACGGGTGCTCTAGCACACGTTGCAGCGGTATGCGCTGCTGCGGATCATGGCGAAGGATCTTAATCAACAAGTCGCGCGCATCGGCAGACATGTAGCTCGGGAACTTGAGGTCGACGTGGGCGATGCGACGGTAGGTCTCTTTGGTGTTCTCCGTCTCGAACGGAGGCGTGCCCGTCAAGAACTCGAACATGAGGATGCCGAGCGTCCACACGTCCACGTTCTCGTCGTGGGGCTTGTTCTCGATCATCTCAGGCGGCAGGTAGTCGAGTGTGCCACAGAGCGTCGTGCGTCGTGAGGATGGTGCGTGTACAGACCAGCCAAAGTCTGCGATCTTGAGCTCGCCGTGGAAGCCCACAAGCAAGTTCTCGGGCTTGATGTCTCGGTGGATGACGTGCTTGCTGTGCATGTAGATGAGCGCTTTGGCCATCTCTTTGACGTACAGCGCCGCCTGCTTCTCGGAGAAGCGGCCGGCGCGCATGAGCTTCTTGTAGAGCTCTCCTGCGGCGCGTACTCAATAATGAGGTACACTCTCTTGCTGTCGTAAAAGTACCCGTAGAGTCTCAGGATGGACTTGTGCCGCAGGTGCGACTGGATCTCGATCTCTCGACGCAGCTGGTGCTCCATGCTGCTCTTCATCAGCTGCTGTTTGTTCAGCACCTTGAGCGCTACCACATACTTGCTCTGCTTCTCTCTGGCTAGGTACACGTTGCCGAACTTGCCTTTGCCCAGCGGCTTGCCAATCTCAAAGTCGCTGAGCTTCCACGTCTTCTTGGCGTCCTGCGTCTCGCTCTGGCGGTTGATTGTAGCTGTAGCAGTTGTGGCTGCTTTCTTGGCGGCAGTGGTTGCTGAAGACGTTGAGCCTTTAAAGTAGCTGCTTGTGTAGGTGTTTGTATGGGTCGAAGGGTTCTCGCCAGGCCGTCGAGACGCCGCCGTTCGGTCCCCCACGGCCTTGCGAGGGTAGCGCGCGTCCGGCTGGTTGTGCGGCCGCTTTAAAGCGCCACTGGAGGCGACGGCACCAGTCTTAAGAGGACGCGAGTGCAGACCATGGTGCGCGTAGCTGGACGCGGCCCCGCGGTTCTCCTTGTCGGCATCAAAGCGACGCATCTCGTGTCGATGGCAGCACCTTCCTCGGAAATGTCAAACAAAATTCAAACTTGTAACTGATGTTAGTTGTTTAGAATGGTGATGATCAGTTCAAAATTTTAAACGTCGCTGAACATGGCGAGTCGCAAGCGGCCGCGGAGTGAGTTCAACTGCGTGCACGAGGCCAACGATGCGCTGGTGGAGGAGCTGACGGCGCTCAAGCAGCGTGTACGTGAGTCCTCTCACCTAGCGAGCAACTACGCGCGCGCCATCGCGTCCGTGCGCGCGTACCCCGATCCCATCCGAAGTGCTGCACAGGCCAAGACGCTTAAGCACGTGGGCAACTATTTGGCCAACCAGATCCACGGAATTCTCAGGCGCAGGGGCTACTGGAGCAGGACGAGACAGCAGCGCCACCTCCAACTGCCAGACGACCGCCGCCACAGACGAATAAACAGCCCAAACAGGCCGCACGAGAGCCGAGAGAACCGAGAGACTATGCGCCAGCCTTTCGCAAGCGTACGGGTCTTGCAATCGAGGGTGGGGCTATTGTGTTCTAATGGCTTTTGTTGTAGAGCCGTGGTACGTGCTGTTGGTGCTCAAGGAAGCGAAGGCTGTCGATGAAAAAGCAGCCGTGGCGAGCGATATGTTGCTGAACAGGATCCGAGCTGCAGGGGTAGAGAAGTTCTTAGTTTTATGAGATGGATCGTGTTTTAATTGTGTATTGTTGCTTATTTTGCCTAGTGTGAGAGTAATATTGGCAAGTTGAAGGCGTGCTTGGCGTCGCTGAGCGGTACGCACGAGGTGGTCAAGCGGTCGAATCTGGGGCACTATTTTCTGACTGAGAAGGGCAAGAGAAGCGCCGAGCTGTGTCCTGGCTCGCTGACAAGTGCTTCGGAGTCCAATTGTGATAGCCAAAGAGATTCCCAGGAAACGCCGAGCTCCGACGTCGTGTGCATCGATCTACACGACTCGGACGACGACGGCGCCTGTGAATTTGTTGTAGAACCAGAGCCAGAGGCGACCAACTCGCAAAGCACTGCACCTGATGATTTGGTATTGGAGTCGGATGCGTGGGAGCTGATTTTACTGCTGGACCACCGCGAAGTCATTGAACGACGCAATCCGCGTATTCTAGAACGAAAGCTGTTAGAGCGGAACGTGGTGTGTGAGGTGCGCGCTCTTGGAGTGGGCGACGTCCAATGGATTGCTCGACGGTACCGTATCGGTTGCGAAACGAAGGAGTTTATGCTGAACGTGATTGTAGAGCGCAAAGAAGTCCACGATCTATCAGGGAGTATCATCGATCGTCGCTTCTTCGAGCAGAAAACTCGTCTGGGTACTGTGCGTGGGGCCTGTGGTCACATGCTTGTCATCTATCTGGTGGAAGGGTCACTTACTCAGCAAACTACTGTTCGATCGAGTGGGCTTCACACAGCAATGGGCCGCACTCAAGTGCAAAGCAACTTCTTTGTGCAGTGGTGCCAGAACGCTGACGAGACCGTGACGTTCCTTGCTCGTGTGCATGCGCGTCTTCTGGCCAAGTTCCCGTTGAACGCTAGATTTGCACAGCCTGTGACATCACGTTTATTGCCATCAAGCACAGACACTGACGATTTTGTACGGGTCTTTTGCCTCCCACCACAGGTAGTTAGCACGTTCAACGCGCAGTTCAAGAAGAAGACGCAGTTTACCGTGCGAGAGATTTACCAAAAGATGTTGATGCAAGCACCAGGTTTGAGTGCTGCCAAGACAGTTGGTCTCTCGACAAAATATGACAACTTTCAAGCGTTGAGAAACGCCTTAAGGAAACATGGTCGTGACAGTGAAGTGGAGCACGTTCGATGTGGCAAAACCCAGCGTCGCCTTGGCCTGAAAGCCCGTGAATCTTTGGGTGAATTGCTAACGGCCAGTGAATATACCGAGGAAGCGTGACTGCTGCGGACACGATTTTGTCCTTATATCTATAAAATGGTTTGCATGTTTCACTGGCATTGATGATATTCAATTGCTGGCTGTGGATGTGTACGACGACAATGTGTACTGTAGTACTTCTCTGCTCTAGGACTGCTCTTGAGAGGCTTTAAACATGACAAATTCGTCTACAACGGACTCGTCCGAACTCAAGATGTACTTCCACGACAGTGTCGAGCGGTTCGCCTCCAGTATGGAGTACCCGAAATGCTTGTAATCTTTCACGGCATTCCATTCAGCGGTGTGTTTTGGGGGATTGACATTCCTCGACCTGGCCAGCTCCGCCGGTGAGGATATGTACAGGTGCCTGCGGGTTATCGTAGATCTTGAAGTCATCCGACACTCCGTCCATCACGGCCTCGTTATTTGCAACGGGGAATTGCCGCTCGTAGTAATGTTTGTGGCCTGTCAGCACGACATCCACCTCGTACTTGATCAAGAGTTCTTCGAAAGCTGTCTGAATCGAAGCAGTCTGCTCGATAGGCCTCCCAAACTCAGAGTCAAGAACACTGTAGATCGGACGGTGTAGGCCGACAAAGATCCACGGCACGTTCGCACGGTTCGCGTCTGCCTTCTTGAGGTCAGCTTCCAACCAGCTCAATTGGTCGCCAAACTCTCCGTTGCCGGTCCAAGGTGTGAACTCGTTCGTCGGTGCATCCGGAAGTCCGACTCGGATGACAGTGACGTGAAGTGAATCGGGCCGTGGTCGAATGAATACCACATATTCAAGGCCCCTTCGCTCTCTTCGTAAGGCATTTTGAAGCGTGTGTTGTACGCTGTGTAATTGCCCAGAGCCTTCGCCTTGCGCCGCGATACCATGCAGTACGGAGAGTGGCATTCAGCCTCGTGGTTTCCCACCAGCACCATGTACGGGACGCTGCTCATCACTGGCATCAGCGAGTTCATCCACTTGTTGTACACTTCTTCGTAGAAGAAACCGGTGGCTTGCGACTTGACCAGAAAGTCGGTGTCAGCGTACGAGATATCGCCAAGGTGGTAGATGAGATCCACATCCTCTAACGTCATCTTGTTCAAGTTCGAAATGGTGTTCACCGAGTTTTTCCATCTCCAAGATCTCCATACACCACAACTTTGAACGTGCTCTCATCCATCGACTCCCGTGCCGTCATGAACGAGCTGATATCGCTTCTGTATGCTTTGTGGCGTCGGCTGCCGACCTTATAGTAGTATTTAGTCCTCGGAGACAGTCCAGATATGGTGGCGTGGTGGTGGAATAAGTTGTAAGAGTCATCCTTGTAGTAACTCACACTCGAAACCGGCGTGTCGACTAACTCTAGGGCTTTCTTGGACCTGCCAACCCACACGGCGCTGTCGGCCACCTCTTCGAACGTTGCCCAAGACACTGTCATGCCAGTTCCGGTTTGTTTGCCAGCGAAAGCTAGGTGGATCTGCTGCGGAAAAAGTTGGTTCCTGGCTTGACTCGGCACGACTGGTTGGACGTGAGGTCTCCGAGGTTGAAATTGAACTCGCACAGGTCTTCGGGCTCGCAGATGTCGAGGTCCGTGTTGCGGTGGCACGTGGTGTCATCGACTATTGTATTAGCCAGCGTGACTCCAGCAAGCGCCAGCAGAACGATGGCGTTCATCCTTGACCCGGCAGTGTGGTGGCGATGTCAACGATTGCCAAGTGAGGAGAGCGATTTTAATCACCAGCTGGCAACGTGTTTTCAAATGAACACGAATGCGATGGGCACGAATAAAGTCGGCGAGTTAGTTTACGAGGAAATTCCTATCCGGTAATTCAGTGGATTTGATGTGTAAACTGCTGTTTCTTTTGAGCGAGTTTGCTGCAGTTCGATAGCCATGTTATTTCTCCATCGTAAAGGTGACTACGAAGTGGTTACTGCTTCGCTGACACAGTTGCCACCGCCAACTTCGCTTCGCAGTTGCCACGCCGACTTCGCTTCGCTCGTGGCCAGAGTACTGTGCATTCACTGAAGAGCGCAATTATCACCATCAATTAAGACAAGCGAAAATCACTGGAAATTCCTCGCTGGTTTACGGAACGGTTGCAAATGGAGGCAAGGCCTGTTAGGATGTGTACTGTGCCAGAGAGACTTCGTGTCTCCACAAAATGCTCCACTCAGATGAGTTCTTGAATTGCTGTCAAGTTGTTGAAGATGCTACCGTCGAACAAACTCCCCTTTACTGTCTCGAACACCAGTGAATCCGCAACTCGAGCACCAACTTCGCTCACTCGCGAGAATCGCTCAACGTCCGGTGGCAGCTCCGAGGAGGGAATCGTATGAATTTTCGTACAAACGTAGCGGCACACAACACGATCCGCCCCGTCATCGCACACTTCTGGCCGCACAAGAAGTCTGGGACAACACAAGTTATCGTCAAAGCAAAGTACAGCAGCAACAACAAGATGGCACTTACGCTCCAACGGTGCATCGCTTCACGGTGGCAGTCTTCTTGAATGGGTGCGACTCGTCGTCGTCAACGTAGTCCCACAGGAAAACGAGTTCCTTTTCGCCAACTTGGCAGTACGACATATCTCGACTCTCAACCATCACGTGCTCATTCGACGTGCTGCTCTGAAACCGGTTCTCCGTGACGCGGTACTGGATGTTGGACGTTGTCGACAACACGTCAAATTGCTGCACGGACGAGCTCGTCAGGGAGTAGCTAGGCCAAATGACGCCGCAGGTTGCAATGGCGTTGCTTGCTGCTTGAAAAACCTTGTACGCATTGGAGGTGTCCAGCGCGTAGACTGCAACGGAGGTGACGCCGAATGAAGACGCATCGACACTCAGCGGCATCCACTTGAAACTTGGCGTGGTGTACGGACGAATGCTCGCAGTCTCGTGCTCGAGAATCCGTGATGCGAAATTCAATTTATCTTTCGTGCAGACCGCTTCTAGCGCGCGTGCACGGGAACCAGCATCGATCGGCAAGTGTACTGGCGAATGCAGGAAGTGGCTCATATTTAGCCCAACTTTCTTGGGTGAGCCGACGGCGTCTTGGAGACTTCGAGCATACGCATTCTTGATGTATAAATCTCGCCGCAGAGTCTTGTTCTGCACCTCGGCCTGTTCCCGTTTGCGCGCTCTGTGGAAGCAGCGTGTTCCCATTGACTCGAAAGCTGGTCCAACCCTGGGCGCTGCTGCTTGTGGCGCAATATCTCGAGGCGGTCTGTCAGCTCAAGCTCTTCTGCCTTCAACGTTGTCATTTCCGCCTGACAATTGATCGTACTTGGAGTATTAAGCTTTTGTGAGTTCCCGTCAGAATGCTGCCGTCCCCACCTTTTGCGCTCTCGTAGCCGACGAGAATTGTTTGCGTGCTGCAGCCGTCTCCTCTCCTTCCTGGCTGCTGGAGACAGCTCATGGTTTCGCTTTTTCTTGTGGTTGGTTGGTTCTGCACCGCGCTCGTCCGAAGGAGTGGCCGAGACGGCGGTGCTGGTCTTGGCGTCCTCGATCACGTCCGGAACAAGGCCACGTCGTCGAGCCAGGAAGGGAGGCCGTCCATCGTGGAAGCAAAGAGTGAAATGACAAACCGAATGTAAGCAAATCGGCATGTGGCGATCAGCCCACACGTGACCATACAGTCTTGGCCACCAAAGTCTGGATAATATTTGCATTGAATAAACGATATCCTCTAGCTAGGATGCGCGTCCTACTTAAACTTCATCTCTGCGTCCATGATGTGGCCGTTGCCGTGGGCCTTCAGGCGCTTGAGGCCGATGATGAGGCAGATGTTGATCGGGATGAGGAAAAGCCCCGCCAGGAACAGCATGAGCGCGATCATCGTCAGCGACGGCATCAACTTACTGCAGAGCGCCTCGTAGATCGAGTCGTAGCCGTAGACGAGGAAGTGGCAGTGCATGGCGTCTTCGAACTCGCCCACGTACTTGATGAGGTTGCTCTGCAGATTGTCCTTGATAGTGTTGATGTCGGTGTTCAGCTCCGTGATGTTGCTCTTGAAGACGTCCGTAAAGTTAGAGACCACCGTCACGTTCTGGTGGAGTTGTTCGACAAAGCTGTGGATGCTTCCCTTGACACTGGCCATACTGGCCAGCAAACCGTAGGTCTCGCCCATGAAGACCGAAAACAGGCACGGGTTGGTGTGGTGTGAGCACCGGAACGCCTGTCCGTTGCTGCCCGTGGATGTAGCGGGGCATGCGACGTCGTAGTTGGTGTACCGCGAGATGATAAACTGAACAGGTGTCTGGCTCGAGGATGCTTGCTGTGCACCAACATCGACCCAAGGTTGCAAGATGTTGGGCACGGTGTAAGTATCTTGAGGGTTGCACGTTCCAGAGCTCTGCTTGGTGTACGAGTTGACGGTTGTCAATGCTTGGGCGTACTTGGTGTCGTCGAACGGGAATGTGGAATCGTTGGTGTTCATGATGGTGGTGGAGAAGTTGTCGAGCTGAGAGAAGTCCAACATCGACGTCAAATTCAGGGCAGGAAACTGAACGCCACCGCGAGCAAATTCGAGCTTGGACGAGAGATTGAGCGTGTCGATCAGCGAGCTGTCGTTGAAGCAGGCGTCGACGATCTCGCCCTTGGACTCTCCGACTGCTACCGTCCAGTTCTGAGAGAAGATGGTCGTAACCTCGCACACGTCTCCCAACACGACGCCGATTGCGATGAAGATGGCGCTGATGATGAACGTCAGGAAGAGCACAATGAATCCGAGGAAGTAGGCGATGTGGATAATGTTGGCCAAAGGCTTGAGCGGTGTGAGGCCGAAGAGAATGCCGACGAAACCAATCACCACGACGAGGAGGGCCAACAAGAACAGAGCCATGACCGCGATTCCGAGCTTGTCACGATAGCTTGTGAACGTCGAGTCGTACTTGGTCACGTTGCCGTTGCACAGACAAAAGATAGCACTTGTTGGTCTCGATCCAACGACCTTTGGGTTATGAGCCCAACACGCTTCCTCTGCGCCAAAGTGCTAGCTCTAACTCACTCATCCCACTCGACACAAAAATCGCGCAAACGCGCACCAAACCTACACGCGCACAACCACGCGCTCTCCAGCTGCGAGATGCTACCATCGCCACCTCTCTCGGCCCTCTGTGTCCCCAGAAATCGCCCGTCAAACGCGCCAAACCGGTATCGATACGGGGACCTCCGCCTCGTCACGCGCTTCCGCACGCTGTTTACGAGCGCTGAAACAACGGCTACGTCCCAGGACGTCCCACACACTATATGGGTCTGTTCTTGCGTCAGAGGCGCGCAGCGGAACTCACAGCGTGAACGCGCGTCGAGTGTCGTGGACACAAGCCCGGCCAACACCAACGCTCGCTGCAGCGTCCCTCCGACCAACACGTCGTCCCTGAGTGACGGTAGCCGTGTGCTAGGACCCTCGAGCGTGCCTGTGGGTCTAATTTCTCTCCTTTCGATGCGGCGAGCTGCAAAAAGAGGCACAGACAAAAGATAGCACTTGTTGGTCTCGATCCAACGACCTTTGGGTTATGAGCCCAACTTCCTCTGCGCCAAAGTGCTAGCTCTAACTCACTCATCCCACTCGGACACAAAATCGCGCAAACGCGCACCAAACCTACACGCGCACAACCACGCGCTCTCCAGCTGCGAGATGCTACCATCGCCACCTCTCTCGGCCCTCTGTGTCCCCAGAAATCGCCCGTCAAACGCGCCAAACCGGTATCGATACGGGGACCTCCTGCCTCGTCACGCGCTTCCGCACGCTGTTTACGAGCGCTGAAACAACGGCTACGTCCCAGGACGTCCACACACACTATATGGGTCTGTTCTTGCGTCAGAGGGCGCGCAGCGGAACTCACAGCG
>JAAVTG010000312.1:0-37696 GCA_011947345.1 Phytophthora quininea
AAAATGGAAAGCTGGTGATATCATTGGGTGCCTGCTGGACTTGAATGCGCAGGAAATGACATTTTTCAGGAATGGGGTGAATCTAGGCATTGCCTATTCGGAGTTCAAGTGTTCAAAAGAAGACAAAAGATCGGGCATGATGCCTGGCATCAGTTTGGAACGAGGAGAGATTATCCGGATCAACCTGGGACACCAACCCTTCACATTTCCGCCGACAATTGACTTTGACAGCATTTCTCGCGCAGTTATTACCCACTCTTCAAGCGCTCTGATTCATTCACCAGTCGACGAACACACTGAAAACGACGATACGAACGGTCCACCTCCGCTAGAAGGAAGCGCTTCCGTTCTTATTGGTAACAGGTTGTATGTTATTGGGGGACAGTAGTTAACGATGCTTCTGGGTCTGCGATTGCTGAACCTACTAATCATGTGTGGGTATACGATCTCGAGACGAAGAGTTGGGGCAGGTGGGCAGACTTTCCAATTGGAATTCGCAATCATCAAGCCATCGCGGTCGATGACAATCAAATTCTTGTACTTGGTGGTGAGAGCAACAGTGCGGCGTCGCGTCACATGGATTTGTATAAGTGTGCAACTACAAAGAATGCGGACGGCTCACAACCATCGTGGACGCTAATCCAAGCCGCGATTGGTGCTGCTACATCAATGCCCCAATCTCGTGCATTTCATACAGCTTCAACTATTCGTGTACGACTTGACGCGATAGTGTTCATGTACGGTGGCAAGTCGGTGGATGACGAAGCCCTTGGTGATGCATGGTATCTATCATTAGACGATTATGCATGGTCCCGATTACCAAGCTCTGTGTCTTTGGATCCTGGACCAAGAATTGGTTGTTCTTCGGCGGTGATTGGGGAGTGTGTGTATGTTTTGGCGGTCTCGACCGTGAGGAGAGGATGCGATCGGATCTATGGCGGTACAACACGTTTGATCGTCTGTGGCATTTGTGCCACGACGATTCTATGGCAATTCCTAAAGATGCGAATGCGACTTCGAGCATTTTGACGGGCGGGAATTCGCGAGGGGACTTACTTCCACAGGCTCGCGCACATTATAGCATGTGCTCCGACCTAGGAAATATCTGGATTTTGGGGTGAGAACCGAGTTGGAACGTATATGCACGACATGTGGTGTTATTCGGTGACATCTCAACAATGGAACCTCGTAGATGTAACGACCCAGGGAGGGTTTGAAGGTAGCTATTCAGCAGCACTATACATACGCACTGGAGTTGTAACGGCCTTAGCAAATGTACAGACTATAACCCGGTTGCTTCACGAGACAACGATTTTATCCTGTTTGGCGGCCACGTTAGCATCAGTGGAAAAATAACGCACTCCAATAAGATCAGAAAAATATGCTCAACGGACGTATCTGGATATAGTGCGGACATGACGAAAAACTTGTCGACATCAGGAAAAGCTGGTCACATACTAAGCGCTCTCCGGGCGAGATGTGGAATTGGTGAAATCCGACCGAATCAGCACTGCCTAACAGAACCTTTGGACACTGCCATTTGTGTGCTATCACACCTGGACCGTCTGGCAGGAAATGACACCCCTGTAGAAGATTCTGACTCTGTGCAGCTGTCGAGGTGCTTGTATCGATCACTGTGTATTGACCCAAAGGAGGCAACGTTTTCAGCTTTACACTCACTGCTAGAGCATGTCTCGGCTCGATTCTTTGCCATGGATATTTCAGACGAAAACTCGACCAACTTGCCATTGATTACTCATCTGTTGTATCCTTTGTTAGTGACGATCAAATTGCTGAAGTTAAATTTCTTTGAGGTACGTTTCTTCTTGCACCCTCTTTGGAGTGTATTGACCTGACCTAATATCTTGCTGCAAATGATTAAGTTTTCAAGAAGTTGCTTAGATGGATCTGAAATTGGGTTGACAGCTAAGGCGACTCAACCACAAGGTGTTCTCTACCAAATCCGCGAACTACTTTTCCTAATTGCGGATCACGATTCACAGCTTCCAATAACCGGTGAAGCGTTGTGGTTCTATCATGCGGTAAAGCAAGAAGCATGCTCAGCAATCTACTATGGGTTTCAAGCACTTTTTCCGTCTTTTATGGACAGACTACAAATTATGAACCGTTTGATGGCGAGCAAGCACAGCTCGGAAGGGGACTTTATCCCTATTCAAAAACTGTTGATTCCGATGCTGGTCCCGCGCTTCACGTCAGCTAAAACGCTGTTTCAACTGTTGAGCGATCCTGACGTACTTTTTAAAGCGGAAGGCACATCCGATGCTACAATAACAGGAGCCGTGATGGTCTTTATGAATACACTGTTAGACACGTTGTGGCGTCAAACTAAGGATGCAACCAAGACGTCGATGGATAACCCATCCAGTCTTCTGGCAAGCATTGAAAGCCTCGAGGTTGCCTACGAATTTAGATGTCTTAACATCATGCTGCGCGCCGCTGTATTTTGGTGCTCGTCGTCTACTACGCATGGATGGCTGATAATCGAGTCTATCTGTGCAAAATTGGTTGCATTTATTTCGGAGCTGCTAGACCAATGTATATCCCAGAAGGAGCAGCATCCAGCCATGCCGATTCTTATCCAGCGTAGTTTTCCTGGCAAACTGTTTCCATTTATTTTGCTGAGCGTTTTTCTTTGCCAGCTGTGAGGGACGCTTTGCCTGTCTTGTTGGGCCCATTCTGGCGACAGCTAGAAGGGCTCTCGGTACAACTACACGCGGCATTGGCTGTGGTGGGCAAGGATGCCACTTTTCATGCAATTGCGAACTACAAGATGCCTGAAGCGGAGGAAATGGATGATGGCGCCGCAACAGATTTTGAGTACGATGCGCACGCAACAGTCTCAAAAGAACTAGTGGAATGTATACTGCCGAGTAATAGCAACGAGCCCATCACGTACGGATATGTTCTCAAGAGGTTGTGGGATAAGATCACTCAATCGAAGGGATTTACATCTTGGAAAGTGAAGGACGCTCCTCCAGACGCGGAGATTCGGCGGCTCGTAATTCCTTCGGATCTTGCTAAGCTGTTTGGTTCCGAAACATTGGTGGTCCGGCACAAAATTGGTGCCGCTGCTACCCATGAATTTGATGCCAAGAGAATAACATTTGCGCCAAGCAGAACAATCCTGTCCCAGCATATCTACCCAGCAGCTGACCCAACACCAAGTAAAACTGCAGTGCCCCCACCGGCCCCACCAATTTTAAAGCAAGCGTTCCCAATGCGATACTCCGATAACAAATTTAAAGAGAGTTACGAGTGGATGAAGGATCTTCAGAAGATTCTAGCATGGATCGGAAGTCATTATGCTGCAACTTTGATTATTGGCGATGAAGTAGATAGCGCTATGACTGTCAGTGACAGGTGGCTCAACTCACCTCTATTTAGCGGAGGTCTAGAAGTAAAGGAAAACCACGTTGAGATGGATCGGAATGAAGTATTCCTGAGGCAAGTAATTGACAACACGGGTAACGGCAAGAAACTTCTCGACAAAGTGCGAAATGCAATAGACCCCGGGTCAGCTCCAGGTGGTGTAAACCCCAAACTGAGAATGGCAAAATTAAAGCGGCAAGATAGTGTTGAGGCGACTCTGGAAAAGAGTGGTGGCATTGAAGCTGTGGATCGCGCTGTTCGTGCCACCTTTGCTGCTCTCCTCAAGCATACCAACATTTCTTACACAACAGAGCCTATAACCAGTGATGGAGCCCTTGCAGATACAGTAATTGATGCTTGGAAAGCCGCACTACAGCTTCGTCGTTGGTACGAAATAGTTATTGCTTTGTTTGCTATTCGCTCCCACGTCACACTTTTCTTTTTAAATCCAGGATCGTACGAGAACAGCAAAAACTGGCTGCAGCTTTCAGGTAATACACCTCTAATTAACTAGTGTATTTAGTTTGCTGACATGACCTGTTCTTACTGGTTAGTGAGACTGGGGCTCCAAGCGCATTTTCTCCTGAAATGGATGGGAAGGAGCGACAACAAGTGCTCTATAATACTGTGTGTGAGCCTGTCATTCGTAGAGCACAGCTCCTACTGCAGTTAGCACCCGCACCAATCCACTGCGCACCATCAGCAGCATCTCCTATGAAGCTTCTTCCTGGAATCTCGATGGCAACCACCTATGGTAGGGCTTTCATCTCGCTTGGCTGGCCTTCTGACACAAACTAACCAGTAATACTTGACAGACTTTTCAAAGGCTACCCAAAGTGGTGAACCCTCGTTAGTGTCTACGGAAGAGACCGAGGGAAAACGTTTCGCACAGCAGCTCAATAAGCTTATGGAGACAAAGTCGATGGAGGTGATGGAAGAAGAGGATGAGCAGATCCATGCAGATATTTTTCGTTCATTCAGCAGACGAATACTGGTTTGGTCGCCTCGAATCGCGACATAGAAATCGAATCTCGATTTCCAGAGGATGAAATGAGGGAAGTACTGGTTGCACATCAAATGCGTGCTGAATCTCGCCTTGAAGGTCTCAGGACATTCATCCGTCTACTTCAGTACACAGAAAGTATTCCTAGTGCGCGCTCCCATGTTATCCCGATGCTGTCATCTGCTTTCAAGCGTACTCGTCTGAATAATGCTGTGAAAGCGAAAACCATGTTACTGGGGAAAACATCAACGGTCAAAGTTCATTACCTCGTCAACCTGGAGTTCGCTGGACCTAAATTATCCACTGCGATAGGTCACGAGTTTTTCCATCTATTGAAGTTTCTGCTACAATCATCTTCAGGGCATCTGCGTCAAATTCAACAACTTATCGAGGCTGGAACGGGAGGATCGAGTGATGTGAAGCCCTCTTCATCTACAGTTCAAGCTGCCGTTCATGACATGCTTCTTGTGTTGGAAACCTGCTGTTTCCCTACAAAGGACCAGACTGGGATAATCTCTACCAAACAAACTTGGTATCGCTTTTGACCGAGCTTACCAGTTGGAAAGGATGGCAAAACTTTATCCAATACGATGCAGCAGACAGCTCAGCAACTGATCTCGACAGTACTGAGAAATATGCTATTATCCCTGCTGCTACTGGCTCGAAGTATCCAAATATTATTTGTTCTCGATATATTACGCTAGGAACTGATCTCCGAAAACTTGCGATCACGCACAAGACGTTTGACGGAAGCACCGACAATACTGTAACAATGTCTCCAGCACAAGAGAATGGTGGTCTTGCTGTCTTCGATAAAGCGTTCTATCGTGGCCGATGGTATTGCGAGATCTCTGCGCGCAGTATTGGTGATAGCCCAGTGTTTGTCGGCATCACACCTGGGTCCGCCGATTTGAACACGTACGTCCCAGGTGAAAGGCACCTGTGCGGGATGTATCTTTACCGCGAAGGGTGTAGTGGAAATCTACTAGGGCCCGCTGAGATTCGATGGAACCGTTCTGATATTCTCGGCGTCTTATTGAATTGTGAAGAACGGCAAATTGAGTTCTACAACGGTACACAAAAGATTTACGTTGCTGCGCTGCCCTCAGGCGCGTTGTTTTCTTGTGGCTATCTCCTTTCTGTCGGAGTCAAAGATGCTGACGTTCACTGGAATCTGGCAGCGTCTGTCCCATCCAAACTATGGTGTACTAGTACTAATTTTCAGTTTCCTAACGAGATGGTTTCTGGCGGCCTAGTTGCCGTCCCTTTTGAGGGTTCGACGATCAGCTGGAACGGAAAACGCAAAGGATGCCGTCTGCATGTCATGCCTAACGGAACAACAGTCGTTGGCGGCGATGTTAGCTCTTCCGATGAACTGTTCGAAACGATCATTGCCAGTCAAGGGTTCGAGAACGAGAGCATTTTTGTCGAGTTCCGTGTTGTTGCAGCAGGAAAAGATGGACGATGCGCCTTGAGTTTTGGGATTGTTGGGGGTGACTATGCGGAATTCGATACACCTCTGAAGCACAAGGTTGATGTTAAATGGAGGAGTATTGAAGAGATACTCGATCGCGGAGTATTTGGCGTGTTATTTGACTTCGAAAAGGGTGTCGCGACCCTCTACGCCGATAACTCAGAGCCTAAAGTGTGTCACTTCAACGTCGCGGCGCTAACGAAGCCCCTTTTTCCAGCTGTGTCTGTACTTTGCAACGGCATGATATTTGACGTGAACTTTCACCCGCGTCCTCGCCCTGAGCTTCCTGCGCACGTGTTCTGTCCAGCAATTCAACATCCAAACTATCAGTTGACAACTTCAAACGAGTTCCAACTGGGGAAAATGTTGGAACTGCAGGTTCATTATTGTGACGGAGGTGAGTTCAGCAGTTCTCATGCCGCTCGTAACATTCTTTTGGATGACACATCAGTGTATAGCTCCGCAAAGGGGGCAAATGTGAATCTAGTATTGAAGCATGAGGTGGACACCCCGATGTGTGTAAGCTACGTCAGTATACGCGGTCCCGGACCAGGATATTCTAGCCCCTACGGTGTGCTGTTGTCTTCGTAACTAGTACGCCACCAGACCTAGCTCGCTACCAAGCGTTCGACAACATGATGCCGGAAGAATTTGCAGCATTACCGTTTCCACCAAGCAACGGTCGATGCCCTCGCGACGAAAGTGTTCCTGTGGCCTACTTGGTTCTAGATAGCAATTGTGCCAACATTTCGAAGCAGTTGGCATATCCAGTTACTGGCCGGTACATCTTTGTGAAGGCAATATGTCCATCTACAGGAACAAACATCGATATTGGGTATATTGGTTTTAGTGGCATTTTCGATCGTGATAATGGGCCTGCGTACAGCGAAAGCGCGGCGGGTTCGTATTGTTGTGAAGAATGCAAGAAGACACCGCTGTGCGGAATATTTTATGGGCAAAGAGATGACGACAGTGTTAAATTGTGTGCAGCATGCTACGATGACAATCGTGGCGATATGGATTCTGCTTACTATGTTTACTTGTCCTCTGATTCTCAAGATGAGCAAACGGATGGGAATACGCTACTTTGCCCTCCGCGGAGGTCTTGGTATGACAAAACCGAAGCATTAGGGGTATGTTGAAGAGATCAAAATCTCCTAACGCCGGCTCCGCTGACGGTGCAGCAGCAAGTGCTACTGGTGAAACGGGACGGTCAGAAAACTTACTTAACGTGGCAAGTTTTGATGATTGTGAATTATTTTCATGCGGCCAAAACAACTACGGGGAACTCTGCTTGGGGCATTGCAACTCCACAAGCAAGCTAGAGCATGTACCCTTCTTTTCTTCCAAGGGAATTCGTGATATTTCAGGAGGTAACGAAGTTCTCGCCGTTGTGATGAAAGATGGGGCTGTTTTTACTTGCGGTCTCAATAAAAGTGGCCAATGTGGCAACGGTACGTTCGAGGAACGGGTCATTATTGCCACGCCAGTACGTGCGCTCAGTGGCATCGTGATTAACATGGTCGCTGCAGCAAACGGGTGTGAGCATATGCTAGCAGTAGCTGCTGACGGTGCAGTCTACTCGTGGGGATACAACGATCGAGGTCAGTTGGGTCTCGGATCTACGATCTCAAAAGTCATACCCCTCGCATGATTGACAGTCTCCGTGAAAAATATCACATTACAACAGCATCCGTGAGCTATCATCATAGCGCAGTTGTATCGAGCAACGGAGAGTTGTTGACGTTTGGTATGAACGATTGTGGCCAACTCGGTTTAGATCACACGCAGCACCAGCACACCCCGCAATTGGTTGATGCCTTGTCTAGCCAAATAATCACCAAGATTGCTTGCGGATTGTACCATACAGTCGCAACCACAAGTGGTGGTGAGGTATATTCGTTTGGCAAAAATGACTACGGTCAGCTTGGCCTAGGCCATGCACGTAACGTAAAATTGCCAACTTTAGTGAAGACGGCCATGGGGGAGAGTGATGAGAAGATTATTGCCGTTAGTTGTGGTTACTATCATACTGTGACCATAAGCGAAAAAGGGAAACTCGTTACCTGGGGAAGAAATGACTATGGACAGCTTGGAATTGGAAGCAAAGATCACAAGAACAGCGCACAGTATGTGCCTTTACCATTGTCGTCAAAGATCACAACAGCTTCGTGTGGATGTTATCACACTCTCATCCTGATGTCTAATGGCCGCGTGATGGTATTTGGACGGAATAACAAGGGCCAACTTGGAGCTGGGTCCAGAACCTTACCGTCGGCTGACCTTCCGTTGCCCGTTCCATCAAACTCGCTCGCAAATGATGAAGTGGTTCGTATAGCTGCTGGATTTTACAGTTCGTACATCCTTACCGGTCGCTCTGGAGAGAATCGCGGCACCGATGGCACGTCTGACGATGCTAGCCAAGCGAAAGATCTCCCAGAAAACAGTTGCTTGGTGAACTCGGATGCACTATTCGAGTCGTTGATGAAGGAGATTGATGCAAAATATGTGACGGACCCTATGATGCTCAAGCGCTCATCAGCTCAGATCAAACGCAGCTACCCACATCGAAAGTTACCACTTGTGAAGTTGCACGCAGCAGGCTGGGCAATGACAAGAGCTTTGATGTATCAATCACTTCAAGAGGCTGGCCCAAATAGTAAAAGTGCTCAGAATCGGGAAGCAGTCGTGTGAACCCAGTGCTTTCCCGGTTCATAACATTTTTGCTGGAAAACTTGAAATCATTACAAAATGACGCCTTCACGAATACTAGCACGAATCTATCGCAGACATCGAGGGCGGCATATCAACTGAGCACGTATGTGTCGCTGAAATGCGTATGTGTTGGACTACTGACTTATTTCGGCTCAAAGGCGATAATATCCCCCCACCCTCGATTGGAGACATACCATCATACTCAGTTTATGGGCAATTTTACAGGAACCAGATCCTACGTGTTCTATTAACGTGCGGTTCGGCGAACAATGATGTGGGATCAATAATTGCCAACAACTCGGTGGTCACAGCGCACGTTATTACGGGAATGAACTCCGCAGACTTGGCGTCAGCCACGATGTGTATTCGATTGGCGATGTTGGTATTCCCACAGCACTCGATATCAGCACTCAACAAGATTCACCGTTCTATACAATCGACACCTGGATTCTCTGGAGATATACTCAACATGCTCATGACTCTTATCGGGCTTCCTCTTCTGCTGCGACCACGCCTTTGCTCGCACGAACTGGGTCTCGAGTGCTCGAGCACTAACTTATGCCAGGCCGCACGGTGCTTGAAGGGTGTATCGGTGACGAACGATTTTGGGGTTGCTCGTATTCAGCAAGACGCACTGGAAAGAGCGCATGTTGCGGAAGCTAAGGCAGCTGAGGTTGTAGCACTCTTGCGCTATCTCACATTTTTCCCTACCTGGAAGGTCGCAGTAAATGCTGCACTCTGCCGGGGTTTTGCGAAAGCTCAAAAAGTCGACGAACTGCTAGATACCATTTGTTCGTACTACACCAATATTCAGCAGGCGGATTCAACACCGTTACCGACAGTTGCAATTGACACACTCAATATGGATATTGACCCTTCATCACTGAGGAAGCCAGAGACGACGACTAGTTCTTCTCCTGAGACAGATGAAACCGTGAACAACGCGACGGAAGCCAATCCTTCTGCTGACGAATTGAATACAGAAGCAAACAGTCGCGATAAGAATTCGTTAATGTTTTGGCAGAAGGCAAAGGATGCTATTGATGGCTTGGCTTCTGCTCTCGCAGCCGTAAGTATAGTCGGCGGACATGTTGAAGGATTTAGAGAAGGTGGGTCTGTCACAATTGAAGACGACGGGGCTGACGGGTCCCCAAAGTCTGGTGTACTGTGCGGTGTTACGAAAGACACCCGTTCGGCAGATTTGTTAGCAGAGGTGGTAGTAGACTCCAGCACCGAGGTGTCTGCGTTGCCATGCGTTGAAACTAATGTGCGCGCGCTGACGTTGCCTATCACGAAACTCCAGGTTGTGGAACGCATTCCTGCTGTTGTGGATATGTTTGACGATGTTGATAATTTGGTTACAACACTTTCCTCCATGATTTACTCCGTGTTCACAGTTGGTGAAGATGCTACTACGCATACCGAACTGGATCAACCACAAAATAATTCTGTTGTCGAGATTTTGCGAGGTCGGCTCAATATGTACAAGCATCAGTTGCGATGGAGAGCGACGAAAGCACTGTCATCGATACTTAAACAGTTGCCAACCCTTCGTCCTGAACTTGTCAATGGTGATTCTCAGCTCGCGACAAGCGTGGCATACTTAATAACATCAGAAAAGCCTTTGCTTTGGAGAGGAAAATCGGAGGTGCTAGCGATGGAGGCCGCGGCCGCTCTTCAGAAACAGTGGCTATGTGTGAAGCAGCGGCAAATTTTTCTGGACACGGAAGACGTAATTGACACTTCTCTGGACAAATATGAATCTGAAATGTGTGATGAAGTTGTGAAAAAACTGGGAAGTGAGAACGCGCTTAGCTGGGGAATAGACGCGATTCAATCTCCTCGACGGAAAGTGAATCATCCTTCGTTCGCGAACAATACACCAGTGGGGTTTGGAAAAGGTTTGCGAGGTGGTAAACGATCTTGTAGATCGAATGAAGGAGACCTTCCGTTTGGCGCGTGGGGTGTTCTTGTACCTCTTCCACCACTAAATGAGAACGACCAAAGTCACACTGCAGGGGCCGCTGGACCACCAATTGACTATGCTCCATTCCCACTCACTGCTCCAATTATTCGTGTCGGCCGTGCTGCCGATGCTTGTGACCTCATTGTAAACGACCGAAGCGTGAGTGGACGTCATTTCCACTTGCGTCGTCTACGACGCGACGCTGAAGGAGGCGAGGAACAATTCGAGCTCCAAGACTTTAGCAAGAACGGTACAATTGTTAACGGCGTTCGCATCCATGGAGCCAGTACTCGCGTTACGACAGGTTCACGGATTTCATTGATTCTTTCGCGAGGTGGACTGGTGACTTATGAGTTTCAAGTTCGACCTTTACCAAGTGCTAATGGAAGTCGACACATCCCACCACCAATCGTTACGACCCCACAGAACCCAGGGGATCTTAACATTTTGATACCAGGTCAGGAGTATCAACAACCGCAAACTCACATCACTTCACCGCAACATGTGATTCCACGAAGTCCAGCAGAACTGCAGAACCGAGGTGGTCGTGGCGCTACTAACTCATCGGATGGCCACGTCGACACCTCTCGGAGTCGCCAGACTATTACACAAGGACTACGGTTGATAACGTCCGTCACCGAAAGTGATGTGCCTCGTGCTCTCATATCCCCAAATCCTGCAGTAGATTCTCCTCGCGGAGGTGGTTATACTTCTCCTCGTTCATCCGTGCTGATAGCTCCTGGCACTCCTGCGGTCGGTTCGGCAACTACAAATATGTTTCCGACGATGCCTACAGGTATTCTTTCACCTGCTTCCTACCAACAGCGCGAAAGTTTTGCACCAGGTGAAGTTCCAGCTATAGTGTCTCCTCGTTCCCAAGAAGGTGGCGTTGGGTCAATGCTACGCATAGCTCTTGGTCGTGATAGTGTTGGGCGAGATCCTTTTTCCCAACACCCCAGCATACCAAACGAAGTCTCCAAAACGCGTGTCCTTCGCCCCAATGGCGACGCTAGCCCGACCACTCGATCGGAACTGCAGATTCTTGCCATGCGCCTTCTCTCTCGTGCTCAAGAAGCAAACATCGCGGTCAGTGTTAATGACTGTGATGAAGCACTTCGCTTGGCTTCTGGTGATATTGAGGAGGCATTTAAAGTGCTTCAGCAAGATCGTGGACTACAGTCGCGTGAGTATCCTTCAAATGTTCGTCGGTTGGCAATGGTACTTGGGAAGAGTGAGGCGGTGTGTGCTGAAGCACTCCGGTTATCAGACGGTCGTTACGGCGATGCTATTCGCTTGCTGGTGTCTGATAATTGTGAAGACTTTGAAAAATCAACTGCAGGCTCGAACAAAACCCGAGACAGCAATAGCCAAGCGGCCCGAAATGTCGGCCCAGGGTTGACTGCAGAGCCAATGATTAGTTTTCAAGATGTTAACGAGGAGAATCCAAGCTACGCACTTGCCGAGTCCAGCGCAATCTGTCCGCCAGCTTCACTGCACAATGGCCGATCAGCTGGTAGTCCTATCAAAGCAAAGAAATTAGAGAACAGCGGTGCTAAGACGGGCCCCGATACACTCTCAACGAAGTCAGAACTTGCCCTTTGGAGCGAATGCAACAGCAGCTTTGACGATTCCATTCGCCAAATGAACGCGTTTGAGGTAGAGCTGGAGGAAGAAGCGCTGTGTCATCGCCTCGCGGGGATTCACGCACGTAGTATTCTTCTCCAGATCGTTCGGCTCTCTGACAATTCTTCTCAAAACGGGGATGCCCCACTTTCCGTGCTTGGAGACCAACTGGTTTTGCGGCGGCTGATCTCGTCCTTAAGCAGTACTAAACAGCTAACTGCCGAACCTGTGATTGAACCACAACGGCAGCTATTTCAGCAGCCTCAGGCGCAAAAGAGCGGAAAGGCACAGCAAATGATTACACGAATTACACGTGAATTGTTGGAGCGTGCACCCTTGCAAACGCTGGCCGGAAATCTGTCTTCGTCTCAAAGTTTATCTGTCCTCCATCGATCAATTGACCAGGTTGCAGCGATGTCGTCCGACGTAAGTTGGTCGAGTATTACGCGGCTTGTTGAATCTCTCGTCCGAAATGACGCTAATACAGCAGAAGATGGGGATGAAGGCGACAATCCATACCAACTAAATTCGATGGAAAATGTTTTGCTGGAAACAATTATGCACATTATGTCGCGGACGCATGCGTCACCGGCGGCTACGTTAAGTTGGGATAGCTCTCCATCAAGAGCTCGTAAACTCGATGGATGTTTCCCAAAGGGACCAATCGTTCTGTCGTGTGGGCTTGAAGCCATGGTAGTCGACACGTACGAGCGTCTCTGGAGTGTACCGCCACCGGATCCATTACTCAAGCATCGGCACAAGTGGCGCAATCGATTCTCTTCCTCACTCGGAAGTGACAGATGCATGAAATCATCAACGGATCATGCAGTTACGCTTTGGCGACCAGTGCTACCACCAGGTCTTCAAACGATATCAAGTCCTAAGAAATGGTTCTCTCTTGGCGATGTTGTCAAATGTGGAAATGGTGCTCCCGACGCCCCAATACTGCTCCTAAGTGATAGTGACGACCAAGGACTTTTGCTTCCGCCTGTCAGTTTCGAACGAGTGGACGTCACGGGAAAAGGCTTGCCGAGAAATTCTGAAAGCGACCCGGACTTTCAACGTAAGCAATTGCGTTCCCTGTGGTGGCCGGTAGCGCCACCAGGATATGTGGCTGTAGGCTGCATTGCAGGAAATAAAGAAAACCCGTTCGAGCCTCCAGAGGTGTCTGCGACGCGGTGTGTACGTGAGGATATTGTGAAGCGAGTTGAAACTTTTCACTACATATGGCATGCGGCTTCACCAGCTTCCACTGGAGGCGGAGGCGTTGAGCTTCCCACGACAGTCGAAGTTGACGTTGAAGGTCAGGACGATGATGACGGTAGCGAGAAAGAGCAAACGTCACACGATAGCAACACCAAGAATCAAGCAGCAGACACAGCACGGGTGCAGTTGTTGCTACCCGTTGCCGATGATGTTGTCGTGCAGACCTCGCTTTGGTCAGTGGAATCCGAGTTTGGCAGTGGTCTGGTGCTTCCAGTAGTCACCCTCAATGAGTCTAATGCTGGTGAACCCGGCATTGCATTTGCCCTGGAGCTGTCGAACGATGATTGCTTGCTGTGTGCACCAGTTAGCGTGGAAAGTGTATTAGCTTTTCTTGAGGTGCTATTGCACTACCAGAAGTTATCACCCAACCAACAACAGCACGAAAATCAGGCTAGTGCAACGCTCCTCCGCCCGGAGTTGCCGGCTGCAATTTTCACGCTTGTGCAGCAAGTACTGCGGAAAATCAACCGTCCAGTGGACAGGCTGCGGTATCTCTAGTGCGCGCATTAATTACAGTGATCCAGCGTGGCGCGCGCTGGTATGATAAACAAGCTCTTCTCTACTGCCGTTCAAAGATCATGGCATTAAGTCAAGATCAAGATGGCGGGTTCACACTCCACTCTCTTCTCCAAGCATTCGTGGAATTAATGCTAGCTGTTGAGGAACAACAAAAGGGTGAGCGTGTACGAGACCTCACTGCCAGTCTTGATCAGGACTCTGGAAGCATGCTAAGTCTACCATATCGATTCCATTTCTCCAAACAGCCTTTCATGGAGATGCTGGTGAGTCATTCATCAAAGATGGTAGTAACTCGTCATCTCTCGGGAGAAGAGCGCAAATTTTTGCTGGATTATCGAGCTGAAGATAATTCTGCTGCCCGAGAAGCGTTAGCAGCGGAAGGACTTGGAGTGCCTCCTGGCGATGTGTATTCGTGCCGATTTGAGCACACGCCTGCTTTGATCATGACGATGAGAGACGAAGTGAAAGCAGAGATTGTGTACTTCGAGGTGACGGTTGTTGAATGGAGCGTATCTGCTGGAATGGGTGGATCGCTAGCTGTAGGTTTATCTCCTCCTCCATTCCCGCTCGAAGGGGTGTTAGTTGGTGGCAATGCAGATGATGCACGGTCCTACTCATTTGCGCCATCGAACGGCCAAGTTCTCTGCGCTGGTGATACCCTCGTCGACCGGTGGCGTTGGGTGGAACCTGCTGGTGGGGTGACTACTGGTGATGTGTTTGGCTGTGGCTTACGACTTGACACCCAAGAAATCTTCTTCTGCAAGAATGGTCAACTCCTCGGAACTGCATTCTCGAGTATCTCGCACCCGGAGCAATTGCATCCGACCATTTCATTCAATGTAGACTGTAAACTGATGGTGAATTTGGGAGCTACGGCGACGACATCGTCCAAATCTGCCAACTTCAGCTTCCGCTTCCACTCTCTTGATTGTGACAATATCATGGGCGCTTTTGAGTGGTTTGAGCCGCTCAGCCAAGTGTATGGCGTCATGAAAGCGTTAATGGATCCGGCTAGACCCAACGCAGTCGAAGCTTCCGAGATTGCTGCGGAAGTGCAAGACGAATCGATACCGTCAGCGCCACTTCCTGACGAATTTATGCTGTCAGCAGATAATTTCTTGTCCGAGATTTCCGAAGATGTGTGCATACATGTGGAGAGCGCACATCCGTACGACCTCGATCTACAAGAATCACTGGTGTGTATTCCTTTAGCCACTAGTATTCGTGTTCGCTTGTCCTCTCAAAGTGAGACTGCCAGTTCCCATTGTCTCCAGATCTTGCAAGGTGGAAGCACCGCTGGTAGTGATGGTGTCGCTGACGGAGGTAGTGGTGGAGGAGGAGGCGAGGCAGAAGTAAGGGCATTTACGGGAACGTGTGGAGGTCAGGAAGTTACGATTGATGGCGACACTTTCGTTTGGCGCTTTCCTGTTCAGTCCAATTTCCAATGCCGAGTCGACCGAGTGCGCAAAGGTCCATATCTCAAACTTGAAGCTCGAGATACGCGACTTTCACTTGTACGCGACAAAGGATGGCAAACTGGTATCGGTGTGGCTCGGTTTGACGGAGGTGTTCATATCTGGGAAGTCCGAATCACTTTTGTGACAGCTAGCTCTAACATCTTCCTCGGAATTGCCCGTCGTGACGTGCGGTTGGACTCCTACTTGGGAAAGGACAACCGTGGGTGGGGATGGATCGGCAATCGGGCTCTTTGGCACAACGGGAGCAAGCAACGCGGAACCTATGGCGATAAATTCAAGACGGGTGATGTTGTGCGGCTTACTCTGGATCTTCGCCGTGGAACGTTGAGTTATGCTCTAAACGGTAAGGATTTGGGTATTGCTTTTGGCCCTGGCGGAACAGGCCCCAAGCTTGAAGGCACATTCTACCCTGGGTTTGCTCTGTACAACCAGCGCGACTCCATCGATCTCATTGGTGGTCATCGGGTCGAAGATGGAGGGGTCGACTCTGGTTTGCCTCGCACTGGCAGTGGCTTGGCAAGTGGGGAAGATTCGTACTACAGCGAGGAAGAAGAAGATCTTGGAGGGCTGGGTGCCGAAGGAGGCTTGGGTGACGGCTCGATTCCTAACTTCCGCTTGGAGTTGGGCATTGCGCTGAGCCAGATGGGATTCCCGATGGAGTGGTGTATTTACGCACTGCGTCATTGTGAAGATGATGCCGAGCAGGCTGCAGATTTTATCCTTGCCAATATGCATGCAATGGAGGCACTTGTTCGAGAAGAAACAGAGGCGATGGCAAGACGTGCTCGTCACCGACAGCTTCTGCAAGAACAGACGCTTTCAGAGCACATGGAAAGCGAGGCATCCGAGCCGTTACCATCTCCTCCTCCTGCTGAAGGGGATCTTGATGTGGTACGGTCGGCAGAAGAAGTATCGGCGGGCGATCCTGTCAGTCTGCTGCAGCAACAACAGCAATCTACTGGAGACACAAAATGGGGCGTGGCGTTTACCGCCGTCCCGGAGTTCTCGGTAACGGGGCGTCGACTGTTAGCAGCAAAGTACGGCGGCAAACTCCGTCGGCTGCATGCGTCACAACGTGTATTTACACCAGCGCGCGATCGCGCGCTGGTACAACTTGTGAACGAACTGTGTGAGGCACGTGCTGAGGCTTTATTAAGCTGTGATCCTCTACGGATGACACCTGAAGAGTTTGCTCCCACAGAGGAGCAGCTTAACGCTTTCCCCGTACTTCGCGGTATTCCTTTGGAGGCACTTCAGCGCCGCTTTTTGGTGCTGCGAAATTTCAACTGCCGTCTACAGACTTCGTTAGCTTTTATCGACTTCTCTGCCCAGGATGAACGATCCCTTCTTGCTCGTGGAGCCCGTGAACTTCGCGGCGTTGTTTTCCAGCATGTCAAGCTCGCGTGGTGGCTTGGTGTGCTAAAGGAACAGCAAGCTCCTGCTGCTGCTCGACCAGAGATTGAGGTCGATCGTCATCGGGCTCACGACGCGTTAGAGTTGTCAGAGTTGAGCGATCCCTTAGCAAGTGAAGCAGGTGAACGTGACAGTGTATTTGCTCAAACGTTCGAGCAGTTGCACGGGTTACAACCAGCACTTCTGCGCGGAGCTGACCGCGCTTTCAAGTGCCAGTTTGTTGGTGAGTTTGGTGATGATTTCGGAGGTTTGTATCGTGAGTGTCTCGCGCAGTTAAGCTCTGAGCTACAGACGCGAACGCCGTTCCTGCCTGTGTTGCGTCCGTGCCCCAACGCATTGTTGAATACCGGCGAGAACCGCGAGCTGTTCGTCCCAAACTCTCATTTGCGCACCAATCTACGACGCGTACACATGGCGGAATTCCTTGGTAAGCTCGCAGGGATAGCTGTGAGAACGAAAACTCCGCTTGATCTCAACTTGCCATCAGTCGTATGGAAGCTCATTGTTGGACAGCAAGTCATGCGCCACGATATTGAGGCAATTCATCAAGGGTGCTTCCAAGTTGTAGATACGATTGCCAATCTGGCAGTGCACGGTATTACCGAGGCTATGTTTGATGAGATTGTGGACGCAAACTTCACAGTTCTGTCGAGTACGCGTGAGACCGTCGAGCTCGTGCCGGGTGGCAAAAACTTGCACGTAACGTGGGAGGACCGCGATGACTACGCGCGCGCTGTCGAGATGTATCGTCTTTCGGAATACGCTCCCGTGTGCAAGGACATTTCACGCGGTTTGGCGACGATTCTTCCAGCACCCACTCTGGGGCTCTTTTCGTGGCATGAATTACGAACCCTTGTGTGCGGAAAGGCCTCCGTTGATATAGCGCTTCTTCGACGCCGTACAATATACGGCGACGGCTGCCAGGTGACAGATCCGCACATTGCCTACTTCTGGGACGTTCTCTCTGCGTTCAGCGATGAACAGAAGTCGTCGTTCCTTCGTTTCGTATGGTAAGAGCGGCGTCTCGGAGTCTGTTTTACTTTTCCCCAACTATCGTGTTTGTTTGTGTTCGTAGGGGCCGCTCACGCTTACCAACGCACGCGGCAGATTTCACGCAAGACTTTAAAATATCAGGGCTGCCTAAGGCTGCAGGACGCGCTGATATGTACTTGCCGATCGCCCATACTTGTACGTCCTGGTTCTTGGTAGTAAGACTCATGGCGATGTGGCTGACAATGATGATATGTTGTGCTTTTAGGCTTCTTCTCGATCGATCTGCCGGCGTATTCGTGCCGTGAAGTAATGCATGACAAACTCGTGTACGCTATCACACACTGCCAGTCAATTGATGCGGACAACACAACTGTCGCGCAGCGAGCTGGCCAAGGTATTAATTGGACCAACACTGCTGCCGCTGCCACGGCTACCGCTGCTGCAACCGCCGCTGTTTCGAGTGTTATCGCTGGCATGGCGACCATCACTGGCGAGTGAACACTGTTTAGAACAAGCAGATAGCACTGTATGGATACGTTAAAGACATCTACTTTGTATCTTTGGTCATTTGTCTTTCCGGTTTGACTTTGCTGCTCGAAATGCGTGGGGAACGGCCTTCAGGAAAGCACGCTCCCAATCGCCATGGTTAGCTACTTCGTTTAGCACGATGATAACCGAGTCAAGATTCATGATGTGGGTGCGAACTTGCTGCTGTGAATATTCTTGTAGAGGCAATCGAGCAGTTCGAATGCCGTGCGTAGATGCCTTGGCCATCGATTCTCCCTAATTGTAATCAGTGATTAGACCCTTAAGGCAGACACCTCAAACCAATGGCCGAACCCCACCTTGCGAACAGAACGGTCAACGATACCGCCGACTATATACACGCAGGACGGATACAACGCCTCGAGAACTGTATCGGAGTCAGGAGAGAGGTAAACGAGCTCTGCCTCGCGATAAAGCTGCTCCAGCGGTTCTTCGTGTCTTCCAATCTGTAAGCAATAGACACAGCGTCAAACACCTTATTCTTTTTAAGCTGATTGAAGCAAAGAGCGCACCTTCCAGCTCAAAGTGCCATGCTTCTTGCAAACCTCTGCAAGCTCTGGTGTGCACGAGGCAAGTTGCAACGACAAGAGTCTATCCAGTGGACATGCTTTCAGATACCCGTACACACACCCAAGCTGCTTGAAGATGCTGTTCCGTTCCTGACCAATGCAATACAAATCAGCAAGACAGCAAGCTTTCCGAGAAAACTGTGTAGCATTCTAACCCGCTCCGTTTGCTCCACAGCAAACGCCAAGTCGACCACCACTCGAATGCCCTCCCGTTGACCATCTTCAAGTTTTTGCTGGAACATGATTGCTATCAGGAAAATGATACCACCAAAGCAATAGTAACAACTCACGTATTGCTCTACTCGTTGCATCCGAATCCGCTCTCGTTGCTCGTTCTTCTGCTCTTCAGTCATTTGTGCGCGTTGAATCGCAAGCTGTCGAGTCTTTTCGAGCCTCTTGGTCTGCAGACGCTGGTCCTTGCGCTCGCGGCGCTTCAAACGTGTCATTTCGCGGCGGCATTGCTTGGACATTCTTCCTCGTCGTCGTCGAGAGCCATAGAGGAAGAAGGCGCAGTATAACGCTACAGCTGCAGCACTGATGGCCGCCGCATTTTGCCACACTGTCATAAGAATTTTGTGCAATTTTCATTGGACCACACGAAATTTGTGTGCTCCAGTCAAACTTGGAGCTCATTTCTCAATTGGCGATGAAACTCAAGGTCTCCAAGAAGCGGCAGCGCTCCGGGAGCTTCCAGAGCGAGCAGGGCGAGTCTGATGACGCCCGTCAGCGACTGGAGGCCTTCCGCAAGCAGATGTTCGAGCTGCCGAGCGAAGCACCTGCGGTAACGGCCCCAGAGATGCCGCGAGTGCAGTGGAAGCAGTCAAGTCTCAAGAAGAGCAAGAAGAGGCGCGTCCAGGAGGAGACCGATGACGTCCCAATGGTGACGTTCACAAAGAAGAAGGACAAGAAACCGAAGAAAGAGAAGAAGGTGAAGACGGAGCCTGTAAAGAAAACAGGACCAGCGGTGGTGAAAGCACCCGGTGGATTGCCGACTTTAGGAAAAAGGAGCAGGGTGGTGAGCTTCAGAAAAGAACCAGTATCTGCAGAACCACAAGAAAGATGTCAAACGGAGTGCGCTTAACGCTGTGGTCAAGGCGCAGAAGAAGACTCAGGCGGAGGTTCCTTTGATGGAGAAGCATGAAGAAGTGGACGCGCTTGAGGAAGCGCTTAGTGTGATTCCAAGATTGATGGATCAAGGTATTTCGCGAGTGCAGAATGTAAAGCACCGGAAGCAGAAGAAAAGCACGAAACCGGTGGTGCTTAACGCTGTGGTCAAAATGCAGAAGAAGACACAGGCGAAGGCATGTTTGGCGGGAAAACATGAGGAAGTGGACGCGCTTGAGGAAGCCCTTGTGAACGTCGTGGCGGGTGATAACCATGACAAGGATACCTTACCAGTGCAAAACGTAAACCACGAGAAGCAGATGAAAGGTGTGAAGCCGGCTGTGCTCAAGGCAGAGATCAAGACGCAGAAGAAGCCTCAGCCGGAGGCACATTTGGCGAAGAAATATGAGAAAGTGGACGCGCTTGTGAGCGTCGTGACGAGTGATAACCATGAAAAGGATCCAGCGCAGAAGATGAAACACCAGGAGCGGAAGAAGACTCAGGCGGAGGCCCCGCAATTGGATTTTGTAGATAAGGTGGACGAGGAAGCAAACCCAACAGAGCAGGCGCTTGTAAGTGGTCACAAGGAGATTGCCGAGTACAAGAGTACGACGTCACCTCGGAAGAAGCAGAAATCGACGAAGAATAGTAGTGCAACAGGAAGCGAAAAGATTGAAAGCAGCTGCACGAAGAACATTGTTTCTCCGCAGACTGCGTCAAATCTTACTGCTAACAGTCAAGTGACCGCACACACGGCGAGGAATCAAAAGAAAAAGCGAAAAGGAAACGGCGGGCTGCAAACAAGGCAACACTGCTTGCGGAGGTAGGTATATCGACTGCAGCAACGTACTCGGAGGAGGCTGTTGATATTTCGAAAAGTGTGGCAAGCGTCATTCCAAAACCGAAAGGTTTGACAAGTGACAATCCTGAAGAGGACAGCTCGGGTGCGCAAATTCTGAAGCATAAAAATAATGTGCAGCAGAGTGTGGTCAAGGTGGAAGAAATTCAGGTGCAAAAGAAGACCGAAGCGGAGACTCTGTCGACGGAGAAAATGGAGGAAGACGTGGATCCGGTGGAGGAGGCACTTGTCAATAAGGAGCTTGTTGAGCAACAAATTGCGGCGCCACCTCAGCAGCAGAAAGCGACGGACAGTGCTTTTCCGCGGAATCCTGTTGCTAATGCAGATGACTCGGAATCAGAAAGTGAGGCAAGCGACATTGAAAACACAAGCGGCGATGAGTCTTCGCTGTTCTCGCGTCTTATCGACTCAGCTGCGAGAGAGCGGTGGGAGCTTCTGGAAGTCGGTCGTCTTGTACGGTTGTTTGCCATGCAGTGGGGGCTGCAACCTGGGAAAACGGCGTGCTTCCTCCGTGAGACTTGTCCTGAGTTGGTGAGTGTGGAGTTCCTCGAAGGATTGAGCGTGAACTTGTCGGCGAAGCAGCTTATCCAGATATTTGAGGAAGGCTCTGGCACTTCTGGGGTTCTGATCAACAAGATGGCGTCCGCTGTCGAGAATGGTCATCTGAGTGTGCAAGACCCGTCGTTTGTATCATCACTTGAGCGCCGCGTCGCCCTCCTGGAGACGAATGGCGAGGTAATGGAGTTCTTGCATCCACTGCTGGAGAGCTTGTCGACAGTGCGCGATGTCGGCTGTCTACTTAAGCAACTGTGCGAGCACTGGCAGTTGGAGCGTTCTGTTGCCTTGGTGCAGCAAATTTTGCTATCGAACGTTTTCGATGATTTGGATGGCAACCAGGACGAGATTTTGATCGACTTACCACACCTTAAGGGACGACTGGACTTCCCGAGCCGTTTGCACCAGGATGATGTGGACGAGAACGGGAATCTTAAGGGTTTCCTCGCAAACGAAGACAGCGAGTTTGAAGAGGAGGAGGAAGGTGACGGGTCTGACGAAGAGGAGCTGGACGAAAGTGACAGCGAAGACGGCGAGGACCCTTATGAGGGCGAGACAGATTCCGAGGAAGAGCTTGAAATTAACAATCGACCACGGGCTCGCCGCAACCAGTTTATAGAGGACGAGGCGGATGTAGGCGAAGAAGATGAAGAGGAAGAACTGGACGAGGAGCCGGAGTCTCTCCGCCAGCTCGATGACGAGTCATCAGATAGTGATTAATAAAGTTGTTTGCAATCCACTGCAAAGTTATCGATGCTATTCCACTCGATCGTGCAAAATTGGCGACTCGTTCCTGCTCCGTGAGATAAATTAAACGTTGATCAGACTCACCTACACAGGCAATCGTGCTGGAATCGACGGTACTAAGTCTCCAACGTGGTTTCCACACGCTGTCGCTTTCGACGACCACCGTCATGCTCGTCCGGCGACCACAGCACCGACGGTGGAAATGAGGCGGGAGCTACGGACGAGTTGGACGGCGTAAGATGCGGAGACGGGAACTTTGGCGGTAGTCCGAGGCTAGTGGCGATCGGAGTTGGTGACACCACCGCGCCCGGAACGTGCACAACCGGAGCAAACACCTGCGCTGTCGTGGTCTCTTTTGTCGGGTCCATGTTGAGTTTCATACTCGAGACGGCCGGGGCCATGCGAGCGTCCCTCTCTACTTCGTGAAACATTTCCTCCGTGCTGGCCAAGATCTGCAGCAGCGTCGGGTAGCTCGAGAACGGCGACAAGTTGACCTTATGCCTCATGTACTTGGAGCGCGTGTTGTAGCCCGTCATCTTGTCGTGTTTCTTGAGGATCTTGGAGAATCCCTGGTAGTTCATCACTGCAAAGTTCTCGAGACGGATGCACTCGCGGTAGAAGTGCACGAACGCGAACATGAGTCGCTGCGCTTCAAAGGCCTCGATCTTCTCTCTTTCTGTCAACAAAACAATCAATACAGAAAAAGTTAGTTTTTTAGGGATACACTTTAGTGCCGGCAACGTCGTTTACCTTGAGGTCTACCAGCACCGATCGCAGTTGCTGGTAGCGGAAGGAGCAGCGCTTCTCCTCGGCCGCATAGAAGAGCGAGATCTTCTTGAGCTCCGCCTGCAGGTCTCTGAAGAAGGCCACCTCGAGCTGCGACTCGGCTGCCAACAAGTCACTCGTTCGTCAGCACTTAGTGCTTCTTTTCTCCGCAAATTGACGACTATCGTTCTTACAAATGTCGCGCTGCGTGGTGGCGTGGTGGGCGGCGCGGGTCACGGCTTTGATGCGCTTCTTGAGGCTCTTGTAGTTGAGCCAGAAGGGCGCCCACTCGGGGTTGCTCTGCAGGATCTCCTGCAGCAAGCCTTTGCCGAACTTCATGGGGACGGGGTCGAGGGAGCGGTCTGTACCAAATCGAAAGTGAAAGAAGGGCGAGGTTCCGAGCGCACAGATTCCGGCTGCGGCCGTCCAATCCCCGTACCGACCCACCTTGCTTATAGCCGACAAGTATAATCTTGAAGTGAGTTTTTGCACTCGAACACAAAAAGACACAGTCAACAGCAAAGGAAGCAAGTTTATTCAAAATCGTCATCCGAGTCCAGCTCATTGTCGTCGGCGACACCCAGTTCCTGCAGGCGCTCCACCACCTCGCTTGCCTCTCTATCTATATCCGAGACGTAGATTTCTGCCTTTTTGTGGTCGGACGCTATAATAGCTAAGCTCAAAAGGTTCCACGAGCGCCAGATCCATCTCGCAATATCAGAGCGAGATGGAGGCCTCAGGCGGAATTTCACGCCCTGCTCCCGCTGGCGGAGCTGACGACGCAGCTCACCCACCCAGAACAGACGCATACGGTCCTTAAAGGGCCGATTCCAGGCCACATCTGTCGGCTGGCAAACCGAAGTAGCATTAGGGAGGACTTTCAGTAGCACTACGTTGATGCCGCGAGCGTAGGTGACCACGTCGGGAGTCCAATGCCCCGAAAAATCGTCCCACAGCAACAGCACAGGTTTCTCGGGAATTGGCGCTCAGCAAAATGAAAACGTAAAAACGCAACTGACAAAAATCTGTTCCACCACGCTAGAAAACACGATTTCAGTTAGATAAATCAAAAGCCATTTGTACCGCATTATTGTTTTACCTTTTCCATTTCCGTAGATCAGTAGGCCAGTCTCTTTTTGCACGCTCTCGATCTCCTTCCAAACAATCTTGCCGAAACCGTTGCGCAGACTGATGTTGCTGGCCGCAGTAGCTGTGTTGTCAGACGGTTTCGACTTGAATACAACGAATGGCGTGTATTTGTAGCCCTCGGAGTCGCCGAGAAGCATCGCTGTAGCTCTCTCTTTACTCTTTCCACCGCAGCGCACCCAAACTGTTTTCTCGCCACTAGCATTTATTGTTTTCTTGGGCAGATATTCAAAAATACCGCTAGACACAAACAACATGTTATTAGTTCTGGCTTTACAATAGAATATCTTATTACCTTGGTTTACCTGATTGATCCGCATTGTAGACTGTGGACACGCCGAGTTCTTGCATAGTTGCCTGTACAAGGCGCGCAAAATCGGCTCGGATCTTGTCGAGTTCAGCCGGCTGCGTCTGCCCTTGGCGCGTCCGACACCGCAGTGACAGCCTATTGTCTTCCTTCAAGCGAGTGCACCACGACCACGATGCTTGAACCCTACAGCGCCCTCTTCGCGCCCTATTTCTAAGGCCTGCAGCCTCAGCATTAGGTTCGAGACAGGTACACCCTCCTCACGCAGCTCGTTGATCCAAGCGACCAATCGGAGCTCGGCGTCAGCCGACAGCGCCCGGTGGCCCGGAGGACGAATCTTCTTGAGCTGTGAGCCTCTTCCTGTGCTGCATGCACGTTCAAGCTCTTCTTCCTTCTGACGCCATTCTAGGATAAGCTTTCTTCTACTGTCGTACGCGTGTACAGCTAGATCGCTGAAAAAGAGGTTAATAGTGGCACGAATGTCATCGTAGCGCTGCAAGTGCTGGACGATTTCCAGCTTCTCAGCAGCGGTGTAGAGTTGCGCTTGGCCATTGCGCTTGGCCGGCGCGAAGCTGAAATCGGCTCTAGCGTGCCTTCAGTCTATGTGTGGCTTGATCGCTGCGGTCCTTAAGCAAGATGGAGTCCAGTAACCGAATATACAGATTTTTAACGAGTTCAGCGTATAGTGGAGACCGTCTCGAAAGGCAATCTCGAATCTCGGCGCGGACAGCAGGCGAGATTCCTGCATCGCGAAAGCACGCACACGAGCACGCACTCGCCGCCATGCCAGCGCGGTGCAGGGCGAAGAGAGCGTATGCCTTCTCCTTCTTAAACGAGCCGCCGCTTCCATACTATATTTTCTGTGTTGATGCAGCAGAAGAAGACGTTTCCGTGTGGATACATGTCTTTCCTTTACGGTCGTCACCTCTACACGCATTCCCCGATTACACTCGGCTTTTCCGTTGCTCGTGTCGATTGCTGCAGTAATGGCTAGACCCTCCCCAAGTTTTGCACAGGCAGGGATGTTGTTGCCTCTGCCTGAAAATGCGCAGCCCCTTGTCGATACAGGCATACGGAACAACTGCTCCTCCCTCGGAGAGGCAACGGAGCAGTGTTCAGACTGTGACTACCGGCATGTACTAGTAGTTTCCTTCAAAGGAATCTCCGCCACACCCATGCTTTCCTTGGACCTCGACTGCGTCATCGTGAGCGAGGTATTGAGTGGGTGTGCAGCGCGCAGACGTCTGAAGTTCAGACTTGGAACAACGTGACCGACGACAGCAAATGAATACAACACACTTTAAAAGAAAATGCTACATATATATGTATGTTCGTAATTATAGGTCACTACCTATACCTTATGACACAAACCGTGAAGTAACATCTAAATACAGGATGTATTTCCGCTTTTGATCCTCAAAATGGCGAAGCTGCTGTGCTGCCGGTCCGTGCGATATCTCCACCTCTCTCTGCACAGGACTAATCTCCACTATCACGACAGGCAATGGCGACCTGGAGAAGGTGATTGAGCTGCGCAGCGACTGGTTTTTCCAGAACAAGAAGGGGGAGTCTGGTACGTGACAATCGCCAAGATACGCGTGTCAGCAATTCCTAATTCGTTTCTTGTCAAGTGCTGCATGTGGCCGTGGCTGAAGATCAGCTGGAGATCGTCCAGCATCTCGTGGCCAATGGTGCCATGCTTAACCTGCAGGAGAAGAAGCGCCGCTTCACGCCACTGATGCTGGCGTTTTTCAAGAGATAGCGCTGCTTAAGGGCAAGCCCGATCTGAGTGTGCAAGATTCAACAGGCCAAACGGTGCTGCATTTGGCCGCCGAGTACGAGGAGGAAGAGTCGCTCAAGCTGCTCCTCAAGGCCAAGGCCAAAGTAGATGCAGTGGATGGCAAAAAGATGACGCCACTTCATGTTGCTGTCGGCAAGGGGAACTTGGAGCTCGTTCGATTGCTCATTGAAACAGGACGAGCGAATGTGAATCCAGTGGACGCGAAGGGCAACACTCCACTGTACGTGCTGTTATTCGATAGTACAGTGATGCAAATACTGACGGATGTGGTGTAGACATTGGGCGTGCATCAAGAGCGGAGACGATCAACTGGCAATGATCAGCTACTTGGTGTCAAAGGGCGCTAAGCCTACTAAGAACAGTCACGGGAACACCCCTCTGCACTCAGAGGCCATGCATTGCGATCCGACGGGAAGCTGGCCGAGTGCAGTCGCTGAAGCTCTGACCTCTGCATTCCCGGACCTTCTAGCCGAAGTCAACAACAATGGACTTACCGCTCAGCAAATTTTCGAGCAGGGATTGACACCGAGGAGCCTGTTGAAGACAAAGCGCCGTCCAAGTCGGCAAAAAATCGTCGTGGCAAGGTTACGTGAGATGCACGAGTTTTCTACTGACTTTTCCTTCGGTGCCAACAATTTGTAGCTGCTATCGCTCACTCGAAGGCCTCCAAGAGCGGAAAGGAAAGTGGCGGGATGGCCCCTACCTTTGGGTAGCGCTCATGTTTGCAATTCTGGCTGTCTTGAACGCATTGCTATCGACGTAGCTACAATATCGGGGACGGATTCTGGTATCGGCATCAAGATACGCAACAACATGAATGGCTTGCTTTACTACAAGGATTATTATAGTTTTCGTTGCGGACTAAAGTGATCGTGATGTAAAAAAGGAAGAAACGGATCGCGCACTCTAAACAAATCGCATGGAGAAGAATCGCGCAGCTCAGCGCTAGTTCCGCAACGGCACAGAAACCGATGTCAATACTCTCGGTCCCATGGTCTCCATAGTAGCCGTCGCTTACTACTTGATCATTCTCCGACTCGACACGAAGTAGAGGCCTGAGAGCAATAGTGACAACTTACAATGGTGTTCTCTCTGGGAAGAGGGCTGCGGTCCGTTGTTGGAATAGCTGCGATGCTGTCTCTAATCCAAGCCGAGAGATCGACCTCTGGGTCAGGAGATCTGTCGTCGGCGGGTATTGAGGAAATTTGTAGCGTCTCTGACGGCGACAAAGCGTTTGGAATCCGAGCGGTTCCTGATACGACGTGCGGTGTCGGTGGTCTCGGCTGCTACAACGACCACTGCCGATTTTGCAAAGTGCTGGATACGTTGAAGTCGGCGCATTTCGAGAGCTGTGCCTCGCTTGGCGTCGAGTTCGCCAGCATGGCGCCTCTGGCGGTCACGACCAGTCCTTGCACTGTTTCCAGGGGCGATTCTGCGGTTGGTGTTGCAGGCATGACCGATTTTTCCTGTTTGTACGGGGGTATCGGTTGCTTCAATGACCACTGCAGATTCTGCCAGACCGAGTCGACTCCGCAATCCTCGCAGTTTGTGTCATGTTCGTGGCAGCAAAACATAACGAGTTCATCCGGTTCAGGGATCGTTGGAAGTGGTGACTCAAAGGACTCATCCAATGCAGGCCTTGAATCCATCGAGGCAGCGTCTGCGGACGTCTGCACCCTAACAGCGTCAGTAGGCGACACTGCTGCTGGGATCAACATTACGACGGATGCAAGCTGCGTTAACGGTGGCGTTGGCTGCGTTGACAGCATTTGCCGAACCTGCAAAGTCTCGAATTCGTCCCTATCCTGGTTTTTGAACGATTGTCCAGTCCCCACCAAAGTTTGCACGACGACGGTGTCCCAGGGTGACGCAGCGGTGGGTTTGAATATTGTCACGGACTCGACTTGCGCTCAAGGTGGCCTGGGCTGCATCGACGGTCTGTGTCGCTTCTGCAGAGTCGCGAATACTACCCAATCTGCTCCATACATCGACTGTAACGTGATTGCTGCGAGCCCCGTAGTACCAACTACGACACCGGTTGTCACTACGCCGACACCGACAGCAACGCCCACAGCAACCACTGCAGTTCAAAAGTGCACTCAGACGGTGTCGGAAGGTGACGCCGCTGTGGGTATCGCGATTATTACCGACTCTAGCTGCGCTTTCGGAGGCTTAGGTTGCATCGACCAAGTCTGCCGATTCTGTAAAACGACGACCACCGCTCAATCTGGTGCGTTCATCGACTGTCCTTCGACAATTGCCACTCCAGCTCCGACGACAACCACTCCAGCCCCGACTCCTGCCCCTACTCCTGTTCCCACAACGTCCGCACCAACGGTGCCCTCGGCTAGTAATCCATCCATTTCTTTCAACTGCACCCGAACTGTGGCAAGTGGCGACAAGAGCGTTGGGCTCGACATTGTTTCCGACATCACCTGCAGTGATGGCGGCGTTGGCTGCCTCGACGACGTCTGCCGCTTTTGCAAGCGATTTGACACGGTTCAATCGCAGAGCTACCTCAACTGCTCAAGCATTCCCGACCCTAACGTTGGTGCTGACATCACCTTTGTCCCGATCCCGATTGTAGACGACTCTGAACCACCTGCAACCAGAAACCTCGCCTCGACAGAAACGGTGGGCTCATCCAGTAGCTCCGGCAACTTGGAGAGTGCGAAGGCAGGCTTTGAAAGCGCTCTCGCGTCGAGTAAAGTGTGCACGGTGACGGTATCCACGGGCGACGCTAGCGTTGGCATCAATATGGTCACGGATGCAAGCTGCGCAAACGGGGGTCTCGGCTGTGTGAGCGACACCTGCCGGTTCTGCAGGGTTTTCTCAACGGCGCAGTCTGCCCACTTTGGGAGCTGCTCGGACTATTCTGCTGGAGCTACCCCCACTGTCGTTCCGGCTCCAACAACCGTTGCTGCTCCAGCATCGACGACGTCTACCTACGCGATCCAGCTCGAGTGCTTCAGAAAGTATCTGATGGCGACAAGAAGCTGGGCATGAATATCGTCACTGACATTCGATGCGGTGAAGGTGGCCTGGGTTGTGTCGACTCGATTTGTCGATTCTGCAAGTTCTTCGACACTGATCAATCTCGCGCGTTCCTGAATTGCTCCGACATTCCTGCGGCAAATTACGGCTCAGACATTAAGTTTGTCCCCATCGCACCAGTGAACGACCAGGAGTCGAGCAGCGGAGAGGCGATCGTCTCGATCCACGAGTCGTCGGAAGCTGCCGAGGAGTCTGGTGCTTGTGCTGGTGTTGCTTTGGCTGATGGCCAGGCTCAGGGCGGCATCGGCATCGTCCTAGACACGGTTAATTGTCCCGAGGGTTTGTCGTCCGGCTGCATTGGTGACATTGGCTGCAGATACTGCAAGCGGTTCCCAACAAACATTTCGGGTTATCTAGAGTACTGCGCAGTTGTGAACGCGACCGACATGGCATACGCCGTACCAAACTACGTCGATGAAGACGCCTTGTCCGTTGACAAGAAAACCTTCTCAGTCGATGACAAAACATCGCGTGCTCACCGCGTTTTCGAGCACGTTCGTATCGCGGTGTTTGTTGGTATTGCTGCTTGCGTCGCCGTTGTAGCGGTCGTAGCGTTGGCCGCATATGGAATGAAGCGAACCGTGAAGACACACACGTACGGGAATCGTGTCCCCGCGATCCGCCAAGTACAATGACACTCCGGTCGCACTCGTGGCATCCACCGTCGGCGAGGTCGGCGTTATCGCTGAAGCGTAAGGCTAATGCCCTTTCACCAAGAACTCAAAGCTGCTAGTTTTGCTGCCCAGTTACCTTAACTTTTCGTTCCACTTCATAATACGCCACTCTTCGACATGAATTCAATTTCCCCATGCAGTTGATACTGTTGAGAACACGGCAGGTCTCGGTTGGAATCTCACCGACAACGCGAACTCGCAAATAGACCAACAATTATATCACGCCTTGTCAGCTTCCCACCCCTTCTACCTGTTCTTATCGTTGTAGCTGTTATGTTGTCACTGAGTTCGGGCGGAAGAAAGCAGGTGACATCGATCACTTCGACAGCTCGAGGATTTCGCCACCTTCCTATGTCATGGGAAGTTTCTTCTCGCATGAACCCGTGACCGTGTCCCCATTGACCCACCACTTCCGGTCGACTACGCAGGCCGGTACCCTCGTGTACGTGGCGCTCTCGAAGAAGAAGCACAAAGTGAATCCCATCACGGACTCGAGACGCATCGACAACTCCGTCTTCTTCGGATTGAAAGTTCCTTTCGACGAGATTGAGATCGAGAGTCAAATTGGAACGGGCACATTCGGCGTCGTGTACAAGGCGTTCTACAAAGGCAAGCACATTGCGCTCAAGCGGCTACTCGCTCAGCGCTACTCGGCCAAAACTGTCCAAGACTTTAAGAACGAGCTCTCGATCCTGTCCATTCTGCAGCATCCGAATATTGTAGCCTTCCTAGGTGCAGTGCTGGAGCCTCCAACGTTGTGTCTTCTCACGGAGCTCTGCGCCGGCTCGCTGGCCGATTTACTTCAGCTTGCTCGGAGTAAGCAGCTCAATATCACGTGGGGCCTCACGCTCGAAATCGCTCGACGACTGCGCCAAGGCGTGCGCCTACCTGCACGCTCTAACTCCAGCCGTTCTCCATCGAGATATCAAGGTAGAGCAGGCGAAACTCTGCACTTGTTGTCGATGCTAAACGGTGTTGGTCTTCTGTAGGGAGAGAACTTGTTGATCACGGAAGACTTTCGCTGCAAGTTGAGCGACTCTCTCGCGCAGCCTCGACAAGAACACGAACGCGCAGACCATGTGCGGCACCCTCGATGGCTGGCACCAGAAGTCTTTCGAGGCGAGGACTACTCCGAGAAGGTCGACGTATACTCCTACGGCATCGTACTATGGTAAGATACGCCTTCTCCTCGAGGAATCGCTTTGTCGTAACGATTTGGTGCTGTGCAGGGAGCTCTTTTGCTTCAAGAACCGTACTTGGACAAGGACGCCATCAACTTGGCCTACCTAGTCGCGCACGAGGACTTGCGCCCCGAGCTGCTGCCGCATATCCCCGAGATCCTCCACCGCATCATGAAAGCTTGCTGGGACCCGGACCCGCAGCAACGACCGTCCTTCAGCACCGTCATCTTCCTCATCGAGGAGGCCAAGAACGTCGTGCCGCTGGGGCTGGCCATCGACCTGTCCAAGAGCTTCGGAGGCGACGGCCGTGCAGCACCACCTCTCCACGAGACCCAAGACGCCCTCGTCCAAGAAGAATTATGGCCTCACATCCGGCATGATCTAGCCAACCGCTTCAACGTGACACGCAAAGAGTTGAAGTTGCACTGTAAACCAATGAAACTATTAACCCCGTTCGTTACTTTCGAGTGACACCGTCAAAATTGTCGACGAAACCACAGATTGCAGTGCGGGAGTGGACCTTCATCCACCGAGGAATGCTTTTTGCGTGGGGTGCTGCCACATAGGACAGCACGACTGCAGGCCTCTGTATGGAGGGCAGCACTCATCGGGCGGCTTTTCCGCGCCTCGTTGCCATGAGATGATGCGCATGGTATTTTCATTTGGCAAGTGAAAGTGTTCACAGAAAGGACTCGTCCAATCACGCTGATCACCTTGGAAGGCTGAAGCAAAAAGACTCAACACCGTCGAAAACGCAAGCGCTGGTTGCCGCCCAAAAGCGCTGCAAGCTGCTGTTTGACGAACCATGCGGTCGTCGGCTCAGTCTGATACAAAGCCAAGTCAAAAGCCGCGAACGGAGCCCGATGACACGCCGCCGACGTGTCGAGTGGCGCCCGATTGGCTGAAACGCAAACAGGCGCCTTGCGTTTTACACGTTGAAGTGCCATACAAGCCGCCCCACGTCAGAATCCGAGCCTGAAGCCTGCGGCCCTTGAGCTCATTCCGCAATCTGCCATCGAGCGCGCAACAGCCAAGACCAACCTCCTCACAACATACACACACAGACTGCCATGTCGGAGCTGACCGTGAACGCCGCCAACGTCCGCGTGCTGGGCCACGTCTCGGACCCGTTCCGCCGCGTGCTGACGCCCGACGCGCTGCGCTTTGCCTTCCTGCACGAGCAGTTCGAGCCGCGGCGCCAGGCGCTGCTGGCCGCGCGCGTTCAGCGCCAGAAGGAGCTGGACGCCGGCGTGCTTCCCGACTTCCTGCCCGAGACCAAGTACATCCGCGAGGGCGACTGGAAGGTGGCGCCCATCCCGGCCGACCTGGCCGACCGCCGCGTCGAGATCACGGGCCCCGTGGACCGCAAGATGGTCATCAACGCGCTCAACTCGGGCTCCAAGTGCTACATGGCCGACTTCGACGGCCCCCACGTGGTTCAACCAGGTGGACGGCCAGGTAAACCTCGTGGACGCCGTGCGCAAGACCATCTCGTTCACGCAGCCACAGACGGGCAAGAAGTACGAGCTCAAGGACCAGATCGCCACGCTGTTGGTGCGTCCGCGCGGCTGGCACTTGGACGAGGCCCACGTGCTGGTGAACGGCCAGATCATGTCTGGCTCGCTCTTTGACTTTGGGCTCTTCTTCTTCCACAATGCTCACGAGTTGCTCTCACGCGGCTCGGGCCCGTACCTGCCCAAGCTGGAGCACCACTTGGAGGCCAAGCTCTGGAACGACGTGTTCGTCGCTGCTCAGGGCTACTTGAGCATCCGCAGGGATCTATCCGTGCTACGGTGCTCGTGGAGACCATTGTGGCTGTCTTCCAGATGGAAGAGATCCTGTACGAACTCCGCAACCACTCATCGGGACTCAACTGCGGTCGCTGGGACTACATCTTCTCGTACATTAAGAAGTTCCGCAACCACCCGAAGTTCGTGGTGCCGGACCGTTCGTCGGTGGGCATGACGACGCCCTTCATGGCTGCGTATGTGAAGCTGCTGGTGCGTACTTACCGTCGCGGAGCTCACGCTATGGGCGGCATGGCTGCTCAGATCCCCGTCAAGAACGACCCGGAGCTCAACAACAAGTTCATGGCGGCGGTCATGGAGGACAAGTCGCGTGAGGTCGCTGCGGGCCACGACGGCACGTGGGTAGCGCACCCTGGCCTGGTCAAGATCGCCATGGACGCGTTCGCCAAGATGTCGGGTCCCAATCAGATCTCGTACATCCCAGAGGCTGGCAAGGACATCACTGCTGCTGAGCTCATTGAGCCTCCTACAGGCAACATCACCTACAAGGGGCTGGAGGAGAACATTGACGTCTCGCTCGTCTACACGGAGGCCTGGCTGCGTGGCAGCGGCTGCATCCCGCTGCACAACAAGATGGAGGATGCCGCTACGGCCGAAATCTCGCGTGCTCAGGTGTGGCAATGGATTCGTCACAGCTGCAAGACAGTGGAAGGTAAAGTGGTGACGAAGGCGCTAGTGCTTGACATCTTGAAGGAGTGCGTCAACAAGCGCTCTTTGAATGCCGCTGCGGGCAACAAGTGGGCTCTTGGCGGCGAGGTGGTGGGCAAGGTGCTCACGGGTGACGACATGGTGGACTTCCTCACGCTTCCGTGCTACCCGCGCATTGTGCAGCTCGGCTCGAGCATCTGAAGCTAATGTCCCATCGCTACAACATGCATCCTGGCGAGCCAAGGACAAGTGATCTGAGCTGTAAGGGAGTTTGGGCGGTGGGACTTCTTGGTGACGGCAAGGTGCCGTGAGAAAATTGCTGATCGAGGTCGCTCTTGGGCGAGCGAGCTCGATCACAGTGTCGTAACAATATTTTATATTGAATGCACCCGAAATTTGAAGCAAGCACGACGCCCTTAATTCTCTTTGGCTCCATCTCGACGTCATGCAACGTCTCCAACAGCATCCAATTCTTGTAGATAAGCTCCACTTCCTGCCACTCCGCCTCATCAGTTGGACCAGTGCCGAGAGGTTCTCCACATCGCAGGTTGTTCACCTTCTGCCCCAAGCGATACCCCGCCAGCTCCGTCGGCCAATTTGAGTCGTCACTTGGCACGATGAAACTCTGCGGGACACTGGAGCTGCCATGCAATTTCTTGTATCGCTCCATTGCCGGTACGAAATACTTGTTCCAACGCGCTTCACGAGCGCTCCAGCTGAAGTCGAGCGTCTCCAAGTCCTCGACTTGATACTGCAGCAGCTTGTGCTTGTTCCGACGCAGTTCACTTACCCAGTAGCCCAGCTTGTATCCCCAAGTAGCACGGGGCCACCTCTTATCTCGTTGAGGCACGATGAAGGACACCTGCGGCAGTAAATCTCCATACAGCGAGTGATAAGTCCTCATTGCCGTCACCGTCACTTCTGTCCATAGGAACTGCTTCCAGTCCTCGACGTCCGGCAGTCCCAACGCCTGCAACTGCGTCTTCACACTGTCTAGATGCTGTCTTCTTGCAGGCTTCTTGGCTACTGCACAGGCCTTCAGGAACCTCGAGAGAGTGGTGCCAAGCTTCATGCCGTGCACTTCTTGGGGCCACTTTGAGTCGCTCGAGTCTTCGATGGGGACAGTATAGCGCAACGGGACGGCGCAATGACCGTGTAGACGCTGGAAGCTCTGCAGCGCAGGCACCAGGAGGTCGAACTGACGCTGCTGGTAGGAGGAGGATCGAGTGCTCACGCAGCGGAGTTGCTGAAGAGCCCGCATGGCCATAGGAGAAGTACAAGTAACCTGAATAGTGGACTGTGTGATGATTCCGGTGGTGCTGTTGACCTCATGAAGAAAAGGTGATGGAATTTTATTTAGCGGAAGAACTGGATGCATTTACCTGGACAAGTTTCTGCTGCTGGCGCGGAGGGAATTGGACGAGTTGTATCGCGCTTGGTCAGCTTCTTGACGAGCTCGCTCAAACTCTTCTTGCTGCAGAAGACGGGCTTGCTGCTCAGCCATCCTCAACTGCTCGCGGTCTTCAGCTAGCACGAGTTCGCGCACAGTGTAATCGTCGATGCGACCGACCTTTTCGATGGGCACACGATGCTTGAGCTTGGGTAGAAGCCACAACATCGCGTTCGGGTCGCTGTACGACTCGTAGAGCCGAGGATCCGACACGGCCTTGACATTCGAGTACGGGTCCAACATGAAGATTAGGCTGGGGTCGACGCCAACCTCTTCGTACGCCACGATGTCCGTTGGGCGGTTGCCGAAACCTGCCACGAAGACAGGATGTTCTATCACTCGGCCAGCGTGGATTAGTGTGAGCTGTAGCTCGTTTAGCACTTGGATTTTGAACAAATGAGGCGTCTTGTTCACCACTTCGGTGAACAGAGCACCAGTGAGTCCTGTCGAGTTGGTGATCAGCACTCCTGGTGGGAGGGATCGACTGTTGCACAGCGTTCTCCAAGTGTGTTCGAGAGGCTGATGCCCAGTCCAGCGGCCGCGCTGTGAGGTACACGATCCGCATGCCCAGCTCGTGCAGCTTGGTGAAGAAGTCACAAGCCCCGGCATGTAGAAAATCGTACTGGCCCAGCCTCAACGTGCGGATGTGGCCTTCCACATCGCTAATGGTCAGTGTACCGTCCAAGTCGACCACCACCGCCGACTCGTTGGGCCCCCAGAGGTGCAGTTTTGCATCGATGTAACGCACTGTGTTAGTATACTTTTGATAGTGCTCGAAGCGAACATGATTCGGGTGTTCCTCGGACAGATCGGCAAACAGCAAATCTTCTGGAGGGATGATGACTCCGCCCGTGATGAAAATGCACCGCCCACGCTCTTGCAGCTCCATCTTGGTCGGTAGTTCCTTCCCGTTGACAAGAATGCGCACCATGTCCCCCACGCCAGCCTGGTAGCTGGACCGGAATCTCGACCACGAGAAGGAAACGTGCCAGGACGTCGTCAGATACTTCCCATCCGTATTCTTCACAGCCACGATATCCACCGCATTGCCCGCCATCTTGTATGTCGGCGGCGTCGTCTCGCCCTGCATTGCAGCCACCTGCAGAGCATTGCTGTTGGCACGCGGCAATCCTCCACGGAACGAGCCTGTAGACGACGCATCATTACTGGAGCTGTCACTGCGATCAAGTCCACGTGACGACGGGAACAATTCCTCCTCTGCAGTCTCCACACTATTAGTCTTCTCTGTGTCTGTAGTCATTGGGAACAGCTCGTAATTCCCTGGAGAAACAGGCTGCGCTTGAGCGACAGGCACTTCCCCAGGTCCTCCTTCCTCCATGGGAGCGGTACTGGCCATAGGAAACACGCTCTTGGTCACTGCGGGCGTGGCAACAGGGACGGACGGTCCGCAACCGAAGAGATCGTACGACTCGTCGTCTAAGGCGCCTGTGGACACTGATTTGACCGGCGCAGGCGGCAGCAGGCAGCGGTGGACCGCCGAAGAGCTGCATGGCTTCCTGGTCGTCCAGCGCACCAGTGGACGCGGCCTTCACGGGCGGGGGAGCTGAGGAAGGCGACGATAGCTTGACTGCAGAGTCCATGGAGGTGAGGCGGGCCACGCACTTCGAGGTCTGGGGAAGCTCAGAACAGCGAGCTTCGTCCACGATAGCCGTTATCTTGTCGCAGACACGTACACCTGGTTTTTATGCTAAAGTTTACCTGATTTTATGAAAATAACGTTGAAGTTAATATTTGGAACAGAAACTTCCGATGGACCCGCTGCTGGATCGGCTGTGGGAGCTCGCGAATGAGGACGACGATCGCCGGGACGATCGCGTCGCTGAGGCGCAGGCTCTTTGGCGAGCACTGGAGGTGCTGCTGTCGTCTCTGAGGCCCCAGGAGCTCAACGTTGGCGACGGAGCGTTCACTAAAACTCTGGCCTGCATCCGGTCGGTACTGAGCGACCCAAACTACTGGAAAATCTTCCCTAAATCCAAGTGATACGACCGATCTGTCGACAGTGTTTGTGTCTGTAAACCGCGTCTTACTGAAGATTGGATTCCGTGGAGAGCAGGAACGAGCAGCCCTAATTCGAGACGGCGTGGCAGATTTGATCGTCCGTTGTGGAGATACGCAGCCGCTGCAGAAAGAGTTTTCTTTATCTTCTATTGAGACGGCTGCTGCTCTACAAACTTTGCAAACATTGGCACTGGACGCCAAGAACCGAGCAAGCCTACAAGTTTCTCACACCATTCGATTCTGTGTGCAACTCTTGCAGAAGTACAAAAGTGTATTTTCTGTTCAGCTTCGTGGTTGCCAATTCCTCCACCAAATGACACTGGAAGAGGAGTGCAAGGAGAGAATCTTGCGTCATGGAGGGCTGCAAGTGGTTACCGATGCACTCGCACGCTTTACGGAAGAGGCTGAACTAGTGATCATAGCGCTAGATGTTTTGTTCTTCTTGTGTGTGGAGTTGGAGTACCGAGAGGATCTCAATCCGAGTCTACAAAGTCGAAGTATTGACACTTCCTCTCTACAGCGAGTTGTTAGCGCAGTGGTAGAAGCCATGCATGTTTTACAGAGTGTAGAACTCGTACAAGCCAACGGCGTTGGGGTTCTCAACTGGTACGTTGACATTTCGA
>JAAVTG010000313.1:0-26723 GCA_011947345.1 Phytophthora quininea
GCTCGGAGAGGGTCCAGAGTTAGTGGCGGGGTGGCAGGGAGTGCGGTGACGCGTGCGCGCGGAAGCACGGGTCCGTGTGAAGCGCAGGGGAGCGGTAAATCGGATTTTGGAAACGGGTGCGGGATGGGTCTGTTATCCGGGGATGTAGCTCAAATGGTAGAGCGCTCGCTTAGCATGCGAGAGGTACAGGGATCGATACCCTGCTTCTCCAGGCGTGTGTAGTATAGTGGTCAGTACCTCACCTTGTGGCGGTGAAATCCCTGGTTCGAATCCGGGCACGCGCACTCTTATGTTCGTTATGCTGCGTTTTGCACCACTCCACTGCCTCTCCTGCGCTCGCGGACGCTCTGTGGAGCCGCTGCAGACCTCCCCACGTCCGAGTGAACCCCACACCAAGGTTTCGGACCGGGAACGTCGCCACAGACTTGGAAGTATGGAGCGCATCGAGCCGACTTTACATTCATGGAAGTCGGTCGTATCGAAGGTAAGGTACATTCATGGAAGTCGGTCGTATCGAAGGTAAGGCGTATTGGACGCAACTAGAGTGGACGCCCCAGCGTGTGTGAAGAGCGAGACGTGGCTTTCGACGTCACGGGAACGAGTTGTCTTAAGGCTGACGCCTCCAAGGGCGGACACATCGAACCCGCCTGCCGACCGATGCGAGTCGCTCCAACTTGGCGCTCGATCCTTGTCAGACCGTGTTGCTACCTCCCCATTGCCATGACGACCCGCCACGAGCTAATCCGACGTCCATGAGCGTCGTGAACGGGGTATTCGATGTGGTGCGATACAGGCGATGCTGCGTCGAGTAGGATGTGTTGGAAGCTCCGGAGAGGGTCCAGAGTTAGTGGCGGGGTGGCAGGGAGTGCGGTGACGCGTGCGCGCGGAAGCACGGGTCCGTGTGAAGCGCAGGGGAGCGGTAAATCGGATTTTGAAACGGGTGCGGGATGGGTCTGTTATCCGGGGATGTAGCTCAAATGGTAGAGCGCTCGCTTAGCATGCGAGAGGTACAGGGATCGATACCCTGCTTCTCCAGGCGTGTGTAGTATAGTGGTCAGTACCTCACCTTGTGGCGGTGAAATCCCTGGTTCGAATCCGGGCACGCGCACTCTTATGTTCGTTATGCTGCGTTTTGCACCACTCCACTGCCTCTCCTGCGCTCGCGGACGCTCTGTGGAGCCGCTGCAGACCTCCCCACGTCCGAGTGAACCCCACACCAAGGTTTCGGACCGGGAACGTCGCCACAGACTTGGAAGTATGGAGCGCATCGAGCCGACTTTACATTCATGGAAGTCGGTCGTATCGAAGGTAAGGTACATTCATGGAAGTCGGTCGTATCGAAGGTAAGGCGTATTGGACGCAACTAGAGGACGCCCCAGCGTGTGTGAAGAGCGAGACGTGGCTTTCGACGTCACGGGAACGAGTTGTCTTAAGGCTGACGCCTCCAAGGGCGGACACATCGAACCCGCCTGCCGACCGATGCGAGTCGCTCCAACTTGGCGCTCGATCCTTGTCAGACCGTGTTGCTACCTCCCCATTGCCATGACGACCCGCCACGAGCTAATCCGACGTCCATGAGCGTCGTGAACGGGGTATTCGATGTGGTGCGATACAGGCGATGCTGCGTCGAGTAGGATGTGTTGGAAGCTCCGGAGAGGGTCCAGAGTTAGTGGCGGGGTGGCAGGGAGTGCGGTGACGCGTGCGCGCGGAAGCACGGGTCCGTGTGAAGCGCAGGGGAGCGGTAAATCGGATTTTGGAAACGGGTGCGGGATGGGTCTGTTATCCGGGGATGTAGCTCAAATGGTAGAGCGCTCGCTTAGCATGCGAGAGGTACAGGGATCGATACCCTGCTTCTCCAGGCGTGTGTAGTATAGTGGTCAGTACCTCACCTTGTGGCGGTGAAATCCCTGGTTCGAATCCGGGCACGCGCACTCTTATGTTCGTTATGCTGCGTTTTGCACCACTCCACTGCCTCTCCTGCGCTCGCGGACGCTCTGTGGAGCCGCTGCAGACCTCCCCACGTCCGAGTGAACCCCACACCAAGGTTTCGGACCGGGAACGTCGCCACAGACTTGGAAGTATGGAGCGCATCGAGCCGACTTTACATTCATGGAAGTCGGTCGTATCGAAGGTAAGGTACATTCATGGAAGTCGGTCGTATCGAAGGTAAGGCGTATTGGACGCAACTAGAGGACGCCCCCAGCGTGTGTGAAGAGCGAGACGTGGCTTTCGACGTCACGGGAACGAGTTGTCTTAAGGCTGACGCCTCCAAGGGCGGACACATCGAACCCGCCTGCCGACCGATGCGAGTCGCTCCAACTTGGCGCTCGATCCTTGTCAGACCGTGTTGCTACCTCCCCATTGCCATGACGACCCGCCACGAGCTAATCCGACGTCCATGAGCGTCGTGAACGGGGTATTCGATGTGGTGCGATACAGGCGATGCTGCGTCGAGTAGGATGTGTTGGAAGCTCCGGAGAGGGTCCAGAGTTAGTGGCGGGGTGGCAGGGAGTGCGGTGACGCGTGCGCGCGGAAGCACGGGTCCGTGTGAAGCGCAGGGGAGCGGTAAATCGGATTTTGGAAACGGGTGCGGGATGGGTCTGTTATCCGGGGATGTAGCTCAAATGGTAGAGCGCTCGCTTAGCATGCGAGAGGTACAGGGATCGATACCCTGCTTCTCCAGGCGTGTGTAGTATAGTGGTCAGTACCTCACCTTGTGGCGGTGAAATCCCTGGTTCGAATCCGGGCACGCGCACTCTTATGTTCGTTATGCTGCGTTTTGCACCACTCCACTGCCTCTCCTGCGCTCGCGGACGCTCTGTGGAGCCGCTGCAGACCTCCCCCACGTCCGAGTGAACCCCACACCAAGGTTTCGGACCGGGAACGTCGCCACAGACTTGGAAGTATGGAGCGCATCGAGCCGACTTTACATTCATGGAAGTCGGTCGTATCGAAGGTAAGGTACATTCATGGAAGTCGGTCGTATCGAAGGTAAGGCGTATTGGACGCAACTAGAGGACGCCCCCAGCGTGTGTGAAGAGCGAGACGTGGCTTTCGACGTCACGGGAACGAGTTGTCTTAAGGCTGACGCCTCCAAGGGCGGACACATCGAACCCGCCTGCCGACCGATGCGAGTCGCTCCAACTTGGCGCTCGATCCTTGTCAGACCGTGTTGCTACCTCCCCATTGCCATGACGACCCGCCACGAGCTAATCCGACGTCCATGAGCGTCGTGAACGGGGTATTCGATGTGGTGCGATACAGGCGATGCTGCGTCGAGTAGGATGTGTTGGAAGCTCCGGAGAGGGTCCAGAGTTAGTGGCGGGGTGGCAGGGAGTGCGGTGACGCGTGCGCGCGGAAGCACGGGTCCGTGTGAAGCGCAGGGGAGCGGTAAATCGGATTTTGGAAACGGGTGCGGGATGGGTCTGTTATCCGGGGATGTAGCTCAAATGGTAGAGCGCTCGCTTAGCATGCGAGAGGTACAGGGATCGATACCCTGCTTCTCCAGGCGTGTGTAGTATAGTGGTCAGTACCTCACCTTGTGGCGGTGAAATCCCTGGTTCGAATCCGGGCACGCGCACTCTTATGTTCGTTATGCTGCGTTTTGCACCACTCCACTGCCTCTCCTGCGCTCGCGGACGCTCTGTGGAGCCGCTGCAGACCTCCCCACGTCCGAGTGAACCCCACACCAAGGTTTCGGACCGGGAACGTCGCCACAGACTTGGAAGTATGGAGCGCATCGAGCCGACTTTACATTCATGGAAGTCGGTCGTATCGAAGGTAAGGTACATTCATGGAAGTCGGTCGTATCGAAGGTAAGGCGTATTGGACGCAACTAGAGGACGCCCCCAGCGTGTGTGAAGAGCGAGACGTGGCTTTCGACGTCACGGGAACGAGTTGTCTTAAGGCTGACGCCTCCAAGGGCGGACACATCGAACCCGCCTGCCGACCGATGCGAGTCGCTCCAACTTGGCGCTCGATCCTTGTCAGACCGTGTTGCTACCTCCCCATTGCCATGACGACCCGCCACGAGCTAATCCGACGTCCATGAGCGTCGTGAACGGGGTATTCGATGTGGTGCGATACAGGCGATGCTGCGTCGAGTAGGATGTGTTGGAAGCTCCGGAGAGGGTCCAGAGTTAGTGGCGGGGTGGCAGGGAGTGCGGTGACGCGTGCGCGCGGAAGCACGGGTCCGTGTGAAGCGCAGGGGAGCGGTAAATCGGATTTTGGAAACGGGTGCGGGATGGGTCTGTTATCCGGGGATGTAGCTCAAATGGTAGAGCGCTCGCTTAGCATGCGAGAGGTACAGGGATCGATACCCTGCTTCTCCAGGCGTGTGTAGTATAGTGGTCAGTACCTCACCTTGTGGCGGTGAAATCCCTGGTTCGAATCCGGGCACGCGCACTCTTATGTTCGTTATGCTGCGTTTTGCACCACTCCACTGCCTCTCCTGCGCTCGCGGACGCTCTGTGGAGCCGCTGCAGACCTCCCCACGTCCGAGTGAACCCCACACCAAGGTTTCGGACCGGGAACGTCGCCACAGACTTGGAAGTATGGAGCGCATCGAGCCGACTTTACATTCATGGAAGTCGGTCGTATCGAAGGTAAGGTACATTCATGGAAGTCGGTCGTATCGAAGGTAAGGCGTATTGGACGCAACTAGAGGACGCCCCCAGCGTGTGTGAAGAGCGAGACGTGGCTTTCGACGTCACGGGAACGAGTTGTCTTAAGGCTGACGCCTCCAAGGGCGGACACATCGAACCCGCCTGCCGACCGATGCGAGTCGCTCCAACTTGGCGCTCGATCCTTGTCAGACCGTGTTGCTACCTCCCCATTGCCATGACGACCCGCCACGAGCTAATCCGACGTCCATGAGCGTCGTGAACGGGGTATTCGATGTGGTGCGATACAGGCGATGCTGCGTCGAGTAGGATGTGTTGGAAGCTCCGGAGAGGGTCCAGAGTTAGTGGCGGGGTGGCAGGGAGTGCGGTGACGCGTGCGCGCGGAAGCACGGGTCCGTGTGAAGCGCAGGGGAGCGGTAAATCGGATTTTGGAAACGGGTGCGGGATGGGTCTGTTATCCGGGGATGTAGCTCAAATGGTAGAGCGCTCGCTTAGCATGCGAGAGGTACAGGGATCGATACCCTGCTTCTCCAGGCGTGTGTAGTATAGTGGTCAGTACCTCACCTTGTGGCGGTGAAATCCCTGGTTCGAATCCGGGCACGCGCACTCTTATGTTCGTTATGCTGCGTTTTGCACCACTCCACTGCCTCTCCTGCGCTCGCGGACGCTCTGTGGAGCCGCTGCAGACCTCCCCACGTCCGAGTGAACCCCACACCAAGGTTTCGGACCGGGAACGTCGCCACAGACTTGGAAGTATGGAGCGCATCGAGCCGACTTTACATTCATGGAAGTCGGTCGTATCGAAGGTAAGGTACATTCATGGAAGTCGGTCGTATCGAAGGTAAGGCGTATTGGACGCAACTAGAGGACGCCCCCAGCGTGTGTGAAGAGCGAGACGTGGCTTTCGACGTCACGGGAACGAGTTGTCTTAAGGCTGACGCCTCCAAGGGCGGACACATCGAACCCGCCTGCCGACCGATGCGAGTCGCTCCAACTTGGCGCTCGATCCTTGTCAGACCGTGTTGCTACCTCCCCATTGCCATGACGACCCGCCACGAGCTAATCCGACGTCCATGAGCGTCGTGAACGGGGTATTCGATGTGGTGCGATACAGGCGATGCTGCGTCGAGTAGGATGTGTTGGAAGCTCCGGAGAGGGTCCAGAGTTAGTGGCGGGGTGGCAGGGAGTGCGGTGACGCGTGCGCGCGGAAGCACGGGTCCGTGTGAAGCGCAGGGGAGCGGTAAATCGGATTTTGGAAACGGGGGCGTGATGAACCCGTTCTCGATTGTTGTCGTGATTCGCTACATGCAACTTTGTCTCATCGTTGTATAGTTATCGGTTAGTCCAAGGGAAAGTCAATACTGCCACCGATGCTTTCCCTGCTTACCGTATTATTGTGACCCAAAAGGTGGAGAGGTCAATGTGGTCCATGAGCAGCAGTACCCATTGGCTAATGTGCGGCTTGTCCATTCCCAGCTCGATGACGAGGAGATGCAAGCCAACGCCCCGCAATACCCAAAATCCTTCCAAAGAAGGCGTTCGGATCACACACCATTTTGCAGTCGTCGTCTGGGCAAGGCATTATTCCAGCGTCGCCCCGCTCATCAGTGCTCGACTTCTACCACATATCTCTAATGCATCCTGGGTGTACAGGACGATTTTGACAATGAAGGGTGCAGTGACTTGGTCAGACATGCTCCAAGCTGTCGAAGCCTATGTGCGTGCGGGTGCAACCTATCAGTAGTAGGAGCCCTCTCCCAATAATTTGGAGGGCGGTTCCCAGAGCAGTTGCTGGACTGATATCGCTGTGGACGTCGTATTCTCGACCAAGGCGATAGCGTTGTTAGATACACTGAGCGAGTACATGACTGAAGATTCAAAACACATTGACGTCCACAGTATTTGGATCCGAGTGTTGAATGACAAGGAATATCAAGCGTGCGTGCGCATAACTCGCGGGACCACCAGAGCAACACACAATTGGCGCTTTCGGTACCGGACACAACACTGACATTGTTGGTACTACTAGCCGAGCGCCGCCGCTACGCGGCGGTGGGTTATGGTTGGATGCAGCTGTGTGGACCGCCCGCCTCCGCTACGCTCCCGGCGGGATGATGTAGCTTTTACACGAATTAGCAAGTAGTTTAATCTAAAACGTACAGGCGTATAAAATGCTTTATAAACACATGAAAATTGCCAAGTGCCATTTGTCCAACATAAAGCTAGGTTCTAGTTCGTAGTGGCAAGCTACTACATCTAGCCTAGAAATTCACCTCGACTCCTAATCGAAAATCTGCGTGTACACGATGTTTCTCGTGTACACTCCTCCGTCCGGGTCTACGAACTCTGGATACTCAATCAACGCCTTGAACTTGCTTCGGGAGGTCACGCGAGACAACGCGACCCCAAGTTTAACACCGTCTGACCTTGGGCCGTGTTAATCGCCATGGAGAATGCTGGTTGCACGGGGAACTGCTTTCGTCGTAGCCGGAAGGGGAAATCGGAGTTGTCGTCGTCGCTCACGAACATAATTCTCGGGATCAGTACTTCTTGGCCTGCTCGTAGCTCTAACGACGTGGTCCTTCAAGTCGACGATTCGTAGACGCGTTCCGTTGCACAGTCCAAGATCTGGGCTCAGATTTCTCATCATCATGATGAAGATGACCTTCTTGAGCAGTAGTCTGTGAGGTGGAATCCCGTTCATGTTCACCGAGTGGAGGAACTCCTGCTCGAAAACGTTCTGTCATCATCCTCCACCGAGTCCACAGACAAATACTCCCGCGCTGTCTCCGGAAGTCGAGCTGCGACTGCCTCGTTGATTCTCCGTACCGTCTCATTCGTAGTCGTCAAAATCGTCCGGCTGGCAAAATAATCATCACTCGCAACCTCCGGATTGGCAACGTCGGCATACATTGCGTCAATGATGCGGGTCATACCCCTTGGTATTGCCCCTGGAGCTATTTCCTCGTCCTTGTCGTCTTCTACAGGAGGATTCGGGATCAGCATATCAGCTGGAATCTTGATGTAGTCATTGCCAAGATCTGCACGTTTTTCATGCCGACCCTCTACAACGGCAAGCGAAAATTCAGAGAAAGAGAGGATATCCTCGTCGCTTTGTCCTGTCCCCTCGCTCCCAATGCGCATATTCTGTATTAACCGAACCTGCAAAAATGTCTCCACAGAGGCGATTCCTTTATACACGCGTTGATCGTTTCTGTAGGCGTGCCTCTCTTCACGACAGGAAGGATCTGGCGGAAATCTCCTGAAAGGACAAAAATCTTTCCGCCGAAAGGCTCCCTGGGGTTATCCACAATGTCCCGTAGCGTTCGGTCGACAGCCTCAAACGCGTGGCGATGCGTCATCGGAGCTTCATCCCAAATGACCAAACTGGTCTGCTGGATAAGCTTGCGATGGTGCGACTGTTTGAAAATCGAACACGTAGAATCCTTGCCCAGTTTCAGCGGAATTTTGAAAGTGGAATGCGCCGTACGCCCGCCCATGAGAAGCAGAGATGCAATTCCACTGGATGCAACAGCAAGTGCAATCTTCCCATCCAGACGCACCCTGGCCAAAATGTGTCGAAGTAGCGTAGACTTTCTCGTTCCACCAGGCCCATCAACAAAGAAAAGCTTTTGTGAAATTTCCCGCGTGGATGACCTGCCCCCTTCGTTACGCGAAGCGCTGGTCGTCGATACCTCATGTCCTGACTCGGCTTCGACGGCTTGTATGATCTGGTCGAATACGGCTTTCTGCCCTTCGTTGAGTTTAGTCTCGTCGCGAACAATAGCCTCCAATGTCCTTGTGCTGTAGCTTTTCTCGCGGCGTATGAGATTGTTGTCGAGAAGAGACTCTCGAACCAAACTCGGGAAATCACTCAACTGCGGAAGGTCAAAATCGGTCACAGCATACCCACTCACCTTTAGCAAATCGTTCACGCTTTTTAGCGTCTCAAACGTCACCACAGTCTCTCGTGTAGACTCGGGGAGATCCCGGTGCTTATGCGCTATGTCCCAATTCAATTCCTCATAGAATTGGTCCCACAACCCGCGGATGTCGCTTGGCATCGAGTACACTAACAGTGTACTGAAGAGCTGTCGAAGTTGGTATGGCATCTGAAAACTTGCAGCCTCTGTCATGCATGTGTCGTCGCGGGCATCGCGAACTGGTGCAAGCGTAATTGCAATAGTGTGGTATTTCTTGGGTCGGGCTGTTGGACGTCCTTATCCGGCAGATGCCGGCGCTGCACAACCGTGGCGTCTCCTGCTCAGGTAGCAGGACCTCCCAGGCAGAGGGTCCATCCAGGCGATGGGTGACGTTCACAGGAGCCGGAGACGACATGGGCACCGGAGGCATCTGCTGTCCGCTCGGCACGGACCTGCAAACCCCTCAAGCAACCGAGTCACACACATGGAAAATGCAAGCACACTAGAACGCTGGAACTTCGGCAAGGATTCACCTCGCCAAGTTTACGGCCAGGTAGGCTACAACACCTCACCCACCCGAGCCCTGGTGGTCATCAACCACCACCCCAGTCTCTCCGTCCCAGGACTAGTCCGCACCCTCAGTAACCCACATGCAACACTCCCATGAACTTAACTCACTCTCTTTCGCGTCAGTGCTCAGATAGCCCCTTTAGTGTTGACCGATCCTGTCAAACTCGAGACTGAGAGGCGGGTGGGCGCCTGCCCACCTCCGCGCTCTCCTACACTACCGAAGATCCTCTACCTACGTCCTTTCAGCTCCGCTTGAGCGCCTCCTCGACTGCGATCTTCGGCTTCCGTTACTAAATGCCGTCTACCGCTGGCAATCTTCTCTGTTTCGCCCTCTTCCTGCAACTACTCGCAGTTCGTGTCCTGTGCCATCTTGATGGTACCTGTGCGTCATCACCCTGCCTACTCATGCAACCCACTCTTGGTCATTGTCAAGATATCCCAATTGTAACGCTGCGTCCCTAAACGTGGGACATACGATGCCGTTAACTGCCCGTATATCCTCGAACGATGTAGGTCCTCTTCGATTGCAGAGCAGTATTCGGAGGAAAAACTTCTCGCCATCCCGGGGGACACATGAACCAATCTTCCCAGTGCCGCTCTATACTGCTTACGCCGAACCCGCTGCTTCTCGTTCCAAACGAATTCCTTGGGGATGTCTTTGTACAGCATCGTCTTCGCGATCTGGTTCTCTGGGGCGTCGCTCTGACATAATTCAAAAACCTCGTGAGGTGCGTGTGCGTGCTTCTTTCTAGAATCGCAGTCGGATCTTCCCTTACGTCGAAATGAATCATATGCTCTCTCTCCAAATGCACGGTAAGTTGCACGACAGAGTGAGTATTCCCTTGAACCGCGTAATTCAGAAGCTGGATGCACGCCTCCACAGGGGAAATATACCGAGCATCTAAATATCGCAGGATTTCGTTTGGCTCTTCGCTTAGGTGTTGCTCAGACGGACGACCATTGCCCGAATCGACGACGACGATTGTCATGACGGTCCTATCTGATCCCTTGTACACGTACTTGTAAATATACTTGACCGCGGTGATTCCAGTACAAACCTCTACGTTGATGTGGCAATCGTACTTCTGAGAGAAGTACGGGTTATAGGGGACCACCCACTTGTTTGCGGTGGCATTATCATACTTCCGCCCTTTGAACTTTAGAACTCCCGCACTCCGCTCGCGGAGTCTACACTCTAGATATCCATTCACATCCGCCTGAGTCGCCGTATTCAACTTTTTCGGAAAACCTTTGGAGCACTTCCCGTCTTTCATGCAAGTACAATTGGGATTCGCGGCGCCACACGGATCATGCATCATACACGTCATCACGGTCTTGTAAAGATCAGGGTTGGTCGTCTCGTCGGGTATTTCGGCGGATCCCTCGCATCAATCACTTCTCGGTCCCGCGGCTTGTCCTGATCATCCAGAATAATCAATATGTGTGCATGCGGCAGACCTCGCTTCTGAAACTCCACAACGTAAATCCGCGCACGAACACGGCTCAACACACCGGCGTCCAAATCTGCAAGTAATTCCCGCAACTTCTGGTTCCAGACACGCGCAACGATATCGGGACGGTCCTGTGCGGTCTGTCCTCCCGACAGCTCACTTGTAGTTTCACTCCACTCTGGGTTGCAAGTCATCGTCATGAAAATATCTGGCTTTCCATACTCGGCCACAATTGTCATAGAGTCCTTGTAGCATTTGTACATGTATCGGGGGCTACCAGTATAGGTCGCTGGTAGAATCCGCCGCAAGCCGTACTGGTTCAGGAAATGTTTTTACTGACGGCCCCCAGAACCCGCGTGGCTCTCCTCATCACGCATCTCAACCTCACTCTCTTTGATGTAGGCGTCTTTCACACCTCTGTACGGGTCCGCGCGGATCTCTTTCTGGTTATTCGCAACCCACTTTAAACTATCCTGCTCCACTTTAGCTCGTTGATTTACACACCATTGCCGAAAAAGCCGACCACCGAGATGTAGCACTGATCCATCACCCGGCTTAGGGAACAAACGAAAAGCCGTGAACTCTCGAAGAGACATCTTGGACTCCTCCCGACGTGTCTGGCCGATTGCATAGGTATCGGTGAAAGACCATCCTAACTCTCCGCTTGGAAAAAGCAACGGGTACTGGAGTGGGTCGTACATCGGGTTCGTCTCGAACAAACGGAGGAGACGCCGCTGCTTCGTGTAGATGATAAGGTCTCTGTGTTTGTCGAGGTTTCCGTCCTCCACCAGTGTCGCCCCAACCTCAGACACGGTTGGTAAATTTGTTGTGCCAGGTCGCCTGCGATCGGCGTACAGGTTAAACTGGAGATCCACAATCTCTTTCCCGTCCGCTACCTCTTTCCGAAGGAGTTCTCCAAAATTCAAGAACTGCTGCCCGAAAGGATTAACTGTTGCTATCATGTGCTCAAGGGTTCCCAGTTTTTCCTGGTCCAAATGAGCAAAAATGCCTTCGCGACGCGCTGCCCGTTTATGCATATCCGGATCTACGATGTAAATCTGTGCGAACTTCGCCGGTGCTGGTTGGCTTGTGTCGAAGTAGTCGATCGACGGGAGTAGAGAACCGAGATAGTGACCCATGGCACCTTGAATCCTGTACGTGTAAATACCGCGCTGCCCCTGCACCGATGTATCCTCTCTCACGCGTTGAATGGCGGAGCTATCACTTCTAGACGCCCCGATGGAAGTGAAAGCAAACACCTAATTGTACGCACGGATGCGTTCTCTGAACTCCTGCTCTCGATAAAAGCCGTGGAGGTAATTGGGAGCTGCTTTCAATCCCGGTAGCTGTACCTTTCCCTTCAGACAACATTAGAAAGCAGATTCACCCGGCCATTTCCAGGCCCCACACCAAGCACACTGTATCTGATCTGGAAGCTTGTGCCGACCGTCTTCAACATTTTTCCCAGACACCTTGGAGTTGCAGAAGCTCTCGTGGTTACACAGTGCGTGACCGCGTCGAGGGCAACGGTTTCTAACCCGCCTGTTCTCGTTTTCAGCTTCGCGTCGCTCCGCATGCTGTGCCTCCGTTTGGGCGTCATGCCTCTGTCGACGCCGCAATGTATCACGTTCCAGAGCTGCCTCCCGTTCGTGGTTTTCTTGGAGTATACGCCGAACTTCATGATCGATGCGATTACGTTCACGTTCCGCCTCACGCTTGGCTTCTGTCAGGAGCGATCGTCGAGCTTCTTGGCTTGCTCGCGCTTCATCCTGGCGACTTGTACGTTCCTCTGCAGTCTCGTCATTGCGCCTAGCCTCCTTATAGACGCGATCACGCTCTCGAACTTCCTCCTGCGCCTCCTCGGTTCGATTTGCACGCCGAGCTTCTTGGTACAATCTGTCATGTTCTCTCCTGGTCTGAACTTGGTGTGTTTTCTTCCTGGCTCGTCGAATCCGCTGCAGCTCTCGATTCCGTGTCCGAGTACGTTCCATCTGAGATGCGGTCATGTTGGCTCTCCGTTTCCGCGCGTTCTCGGCTTTCTTCGCACGGATCCTCTCCGCTTCGTCTGGTTCAGGTATTACCGCACTTGGTGCAGGAGTTGCCACAGTCACGGGGACAATGTCTCCCACAGACTCGGCGTAACGTCGTTGATGTTCTGCTGGGTCATCTTCCTCCTGTTTACCTTCTTGATCGCCACTTATGTCGACAGCTGGTGCTTGGACCTCCCGAGTTGTGATGTGGTCCGCGTTCAACGTTAACGCTTCCAGAGCCTTGTTGAGATTACATCGCCTGCTACTTCGTCTTCGTTGGCGCTTCCGCTTGTCCGCACGATCCTCAGGTCCGCATGGAGTCGCGTTAACGTGTTCGTTCTCCCGCAACTATTTATCTATGTCCTCGCGCGTCCGCTTGCGCTTGGGTCGCGCCATGGCGTCCTGTGGACACGAAACAGAGTCACACAGCGCGTTAGACATTACGTCTAAGTACGTCCGCATTTTTATATGCAGGTTGGAGTCTTGATCTTGGATCTTGGATCTTGTGCGTCGTTTTTGTTGAGTGTGTTTGCATCTGCGTACTGCCTGGCGTGCCAGCTCCCTTTGTAATAAGCCGCAAACATATCCCGCCTACAACATACCCAAAAATGGGTACGGAGTGGTTTTTGCTGCACCATAAATGGCACCGTCGGCAAGTCCAGGATTGAGCGCCCGGGCAGTGCTGAGAGTCTTCGTGCGATATCCGTTGCACATCGCTTTTCAGCGGAAGCTCGACATCAACAGGTCGAAAGCTTCGGGTAAATTTGGCCAATAGGCAGGCGCCATAGTGTGCTCTCACTCAGAGTGGGTGGTGGGCCGCAGCCCCTTAGCACGACACCCCCAGCGCAAGCGCTGGGCCATATACTTCACCCCAACTTCCTCCCAGGAGTCTAGGACTATCTGTGCGTAGTGGCTTCGTCTCCACTTCAGTCTAACATGCATACATGCAACGCACCTTTCCGCGCGCGCGCGCTTCTTCTTGAATTTGAGGGCGAATGCCCCAGTAAATACGAATTGGTGTGGTCCACGTCTCAGGCCGCCTTCGCTCCGCTCGGCAGCGATTGGCTGAAACTCTTTTCGGCGAATGGGCGCCGCCGTCGCTGGCGCTCGGCAGCCAATGGTAGCGCCGGATCTTGTCCATCGAAACTCGGCGACGGACCGACCGACAAACGGACAGACAGCAAGTCTCTAGTAGCAGTCTAAGATTGAGAAGAAACCGACACATCAAGAGACTAGAGAGCTTACTCTATCAGTACTGCGACCTCGTGCCGACCGACTCATTTTCCACTGGCAAGATACACCACGCTACACCAACTTCGAGCCGATGGTGAATCCACCAGGCGTCGAACCTCCTTACTGGTGGATCTCATCGTGACTACACAACATAAGGTGAGTGCATGAGCGTCGCCAGCGCCTCTCCAATACCAAATCGTCCAAAGTTGCATTATGACGAGTCAATTATTCCATGATAATCTTTAGTAAAAGGCGAAAGATTAATGTGCTATGAAATTAACTTTGCGGACCAGCAAGGTCGCCGGATTTATCGTGGCGTGTTCCACAACAGGGAGCAAATGTGGAGAGCGTGAACAGAGATATCGATGGATCGAAAAATATTCTGGACGTGCTTGACTAGTGTTTCAAAATAGCTTTTCCCAAATAGAGTACTGTTATATCTCATTGTCCCGCAAAGAGTACCACTGTCAGAACAAGTACCATTCGTTACCTAAAATCGAAATGGGTAAACAGATGCCATCTCTTGCAGTTTCATCACATTTCAAAGGCCCTCGCGTTTGTGCAGCACCGCAGGGGACGCTCGGCTCGTTTAGCACGCTTTCCTTCCCTGTCCAGCTCGGCCAACCTGAATACCATTAGGGTGATGCTAGCGCGACAGCGGCGTTATATGAGGGCTTTTTTTTTTTTTTTTGGGGGATTCAGACGGTAATGTCCTCTGTATGACTGCGGGGAAACAGGTGCAAGGCGCGCAGTTCGAAGCTGCTGTGGCTGGGGGCAGTGCTGGAGTCAAGCTCTTCATATGTACGAAGTGTTAATACTTACATTTCTGTCTATTTTGCTGTTGTATTACCCTGTCAAGAAATCGATCGACATTCTACTAGTGTGATTAGGTGATGGAATTGTCGAGTTGCGAGCAAGTATTGGTAGCGAAAAAGGAAGCAAAGAGACCTAGGTTCGCCTCATCAGATTCGTTGGCGTGTCGGCGACAAGGTCGTTGGCTGTGGCCCAGTTCTCTACACGTTTTACATTTGTAGGTTGACTTGTTGGTCGCTTCCCCGCGCTTGCTATTCGGCGAGTCATTCGACGGCCTGCTTGCTTATAGTACGGAGAAGGTTTTACAAGTTGAAGGCACGATGCAGTATCATAAACCGGGAGAGCGATACTCTTGTTACGAAATGTTTCAGCGTACGTGCTGACTAGGTGGGCAGGATGAAATGCTTTGATTGCATGAGATTGAAGCCCGCGATCGCGTAGAGCTGCAAAAATATGGCGACAAGCCATTCTCATCTGATCAAACGTGGAGCATGAGCACGAAGGCTCGGAGACGTCTACCTCGCGGCTTAAAGAAGTATTCCCAGGATGCGAAACGCAGGAAATCGCCTCGTTGGATCTATCGACGAGATATTCACCAATCCTTTCTTTTTCTGCCGTCCATAACTATTTAATGTAAGGTGTGAGAATCTTCATGCCCCATTTCTCGATATCATTCCCCGGTGATTACATCTTTTCATTTCCTCTACAGCTACCGCGTAAAACGCTCTACACAGATCAGCGTAACGAATGCCATTACGCAGAAGTGCACTATTATCACTTTCGACAAAGTTTGTGCTCCTCCAATTGACCAGCGGCTAATGTATTGATTCTTGAGGATAGCTACATTCGCATTCTTCTTCCTGAAAATCAAACTCGCCCTCTTCGCTGACGCTCTGACTGTGATTCAGACTGGACTCTGCTTGGATGTCATTAACAGGACTTGATGGGCTACTGTTACACTGGCAAAACTCCTCAGATTGATCGCCTTCGACGGCCACAGATTGTGTTACACAATCGACATGTCCTACACATACTTTAGTACGTCCTTGCCGTAATTGGTTGCTAAATTTCGCAGTGTCTCAGTATTTTTGCGTGCGAAGTGGCCCCCTGAATAGCCCAGACCGCGTTCTCAAACTCCTGTGTCGAACTCCTAAATGTCCTCTTCATGTTTCCGATGAGTTGAACCGTGCAATATCTAAGGTTAATGCGAACTCCAGTTTTTGATAGTAGATCTTAGCGGCACTGATAATTTTGCCCCTATCGCAAAATATAGGACGATCATCGAGCTTGATTCCAGCGTTGAACTATTTTGTCAAAACCAACAATTATTTGATTCACTTTCCACATTCACTAAAGCTGCTGCCAAGGTTATATTGTGGTTATTGTCATCCCCGCTCGGTCCAAGTTAATTGAAGCTGCAATGGTTGCGGAAATATACTCCGTAGCTTATGCAGTACGGATCGGCAACGCAAAAGGTGTTTTAAAACACTCGGCCTGGTATGTTGAATGTGTTGCTGCAAAAGCCGCTGATGACAACAGCAATCCGAGAACCATGAAGATCCAATTAGACTGTGTGTCTGCCACCGCAGAATTAAAATCAGCGAAGACTCTGTTCGGTTGCACAGCGACGACGATGTCGAAAAATACTTCGAGAAAGACCATGCGAGCGAAGGTGGCCGGGCGTGCTATGCGAAATGTTCAAGAAATGGCACGTCGGAATGTATTCGCCTTCGACGATCTGTTCAAGAATAGGCTTCAATTGCGAGGACGGACTTCCGATTATCTTGTATATTGCTACTGGCTTATAGCAGCCGTTGTCAGGAAAATGTTGATAAGCTCGAGTCTTCTCCACAAGTCGCTAGTAGATCCCCAACAACCTCAGCAGGAAAAAAAAAAACTTCATCGCCACAGACAAGAAAACGGCGCTGTAATGACCATTAGCCGAGTTTGAGCACCGAACGACCAGCTAGAACAACTAGCAGCTGAGCGTAAATCTGTGTTGGTTAAATTGCAAAACCAGGTTTGGCCCTCGCTGTTGTAATGTTTCCTAGATTTTGGTAATTGCTGTAGACAGGTTCTCCAGAAGTTGCTGAGATCGGCGATCTGCGCGGTCTGGATAATTGCTGATAGCGAGGTCACTGCAGCACTCTGTCGGGGACATCTTTCGGCGAGGTTGCCAGCGACGTTGCCCTCAGAACTCTCAGTCGTCGCCACCGCGTCCGTAGTACGGGCAACTGTACCTAGAGCGTCGGTCACGTACGTCGAGGTGATGAATTTGGAAGTCGCAGCTGGGGTCTCGATATCCGCCCCGCCATGCACCTGATCCTCGTTCTGAGCCGCATCCTGCTGCGCCGTCGAGCAGCTCCAATCAAGGCCGTCCCACTGATCGATCTAAAGTCCTTCATCCAGTAGAGCTTGTACGTGCTGTCAGCGTTGCAGGCGTACGCCCTGACAAACATGGTGTAGTCGCCCATGATGTCCTGGAAGTGTTCGGGTCTGCGTGAAGCGTTGTGACATCGTGGAGCCGTCCAAGCCGTCATACGCGCTGTGGTTCTTGGCAGCCGTATCGCTCGAGTGCAGCTTTTTGTTCATTCAGAGCGCCGGTATGCCCTTGGCGGGGCGCTTCTTGAAGATGGTCGCCAGCATGGAAGACGCGTACTACTCGAAGGACGGCTGTTTACCCAAATCTGTAACTAATGGCACTTGTTCTGACACTGGTACTCTTTGCGGGACAGAACATTACTCTATTTGGGAAAAGCTCTGTTTAAAAACATCTTTACCTAGTATTACCTTTTAGCACAGAATTGGATCTCTCAATTTCATACAAACTCAAATCACAATTGCAAGAATCATTTCATTTGCCTTTGGAACACCAGACAGCGCCAGACAGCCTAACAGCTCCATAGAATATGCCGGAGTGCGTGATGTGGACGTTTGAGCTTGCCGTGGGTGAAGTAGGTGTGCTAGTTTAGAATATAGAACTGTCGGTACAAATCTGACTATTTTAGGACCAAAAACGCAATTTTGCGCAAAATGTTGACTTGATGTTTGTATCGAGTCAACAATTGGTGGTTTTGGGGTGAATTCGCCAGCCGAAGAAGGAACGCTCAAAGGACGGTACTGAGGGAGCTGGCGATGAGTCGCGCCCGAGTGTACTGCGACGTGAACGAGACGCGCCCGCGCGAGTACTGGGACTACGAGACGCTCAACGTGGCCTGGGGGTACGTCGCTTTCTTGGCCCCATCCCTCTCTATTGGACTCGATCCCCCGCGAAATCTTTGATCTTCGGAGGGGGAAAACGCCTCCGTCACTTGGCTGCATGGCCTTCCGGTGGTCGAAGGCGTGTCCGTAGAGGGGAAGCAGCCTCCCGTTCATAAGGAGAACGGCCGGTTGACTCACTAATGTGATGTGGAAAATGTCCCCCTTTGTTTCGATTAAGTAGCGACCAAGACAACTACGAAGTGATCCGCAAGATCGGTCGCGGCAAGTACAGCGAGGTGTTCGAGGGTTACAATGTGGCCAACAACGCCAAGTGCGTGATCAAGATCCTCAAGCCTGTCAAGAAGAAAAAATCAAGCGGTGGGTTGTCAGAGCGGTATGATGCTGTAAAAAAACTTACATTATTGAGGTGGACACGCAGTGAAATCAAGATCCTGCAGAACCTGTCCGGCGGTGTCAACATCATCCAGCTGCTAGATGTGGTGCGCGACCCGCAGTCCAAGACGCCCAGTCTGGTCACCGAGTACGTGAACAACACGGACTTCAAGACGCTGTACCCGACGCTGAGCGACTTCGACATCCGCTACTACATTTTCGAGCTGCTCAAGGCGCTGGACTACTGCCACTCGAACGGCATCATGCACCGCGACGTCAAGCCGCACAACGTCATGATTGACCACGAGAAGCGCCAGCTGCGCCTCATCGACTGGGGTCTTGCCGAGTTCTACCATCCTGGACGCGAGTACAATGTGCGCGTGGCTAGCCGCTACTTCAAAGGGCCGGAGCTGTTGGTGGACATGCAAGAGTACGACTACTCGCTCGACATGTGGAGCCTGGGCTGCATGTTCGCGGCGATGATCTTCCGCAAGGAGCCGTTTTTCCACGGCCACGATAACTGCGACCAGCTGGTGAAGATTGCCAAGGTGAAGGGCACGGACGAGCTATTCGACTACCTGACGACGTACGATCTGGAGCTGGATCCGCAGTACGACGGCATCCTCGGCACGCACACGAAGAAGCCGTGGGAAAAGTTTATCACACAAGAAAACAAGCATTTGGTATCTGCAGAGGCCATTGACTTCCTGGACGGCCTGCTGCGTTACGACCACCAAGAGCGACTAACAGCGAAGGAGGCCATGCAGCACGCCTACTTCCAGCCGGTGCGCGATGCGGCCGAGCAGAAGCTGCGTGGCGGCACACACCACGCGGACGAAATCACTAGCGTGTCCGACTCAAGTGCGTAAAGCGCGTCGTGACTGAGACCGCAGCCCCTTTCTTCTGAAGAACTTGAAGATGGAACATAGCTGCATGCATTGTGAGCAGTTTGGTGGTGAAGGCCTGTCAGTGGTTGGCTCTGCCTCTGACGGGAGCTTGAGGAGAAACGAAGGAGCTGGACCTAGATAAGATCAGCGAGAACATTACATGTCACGACCAGGTCAAGCGAGTGTGGAGGGATTGCCTGCGCGGGACGCCCAGACTGGATGAGGCAGGGAAGGTTGCCCTCTTTGATTTTTGATGGTGTGGTAGGAGGCGTTAGCGTGCGTGCAGCGGAGTAACGGTATACGACCCTCATGCATTTTCTTTCATCCAAGTAGCTCTCTATTCCTTGGCGTCGAGGTCCTTGCGGACAGCGTCGCGATCTCTAGCGAAGAACTCGTAGGCGAATGTCCCGGGGTTCGCAGGTCGACTTCGGAGGATGCCGCGCACGAGCGCTCGCGTGAGTTTGGCCACGTCCGGATGGTCTCTCAAGTATTGTTCGTTGTCCATGCGAATCATCACCTGCATGGAGTGTCAGAGCTGCCACAACGTCTGCAAATGGAGCAATCGAGCCTCCTGACCTTGGCTTCATTAAGCGCCGACAGCTGCTGCTGCGTTAGCACCTGTATCTTCTCCACGGGCGGCGCCAAGTCGTCCGCTTCCTCCATCTTGCCCGCGTCGCTTCAAGTTGTGCGCGGATGGCTACACTTTTTACAAATAGCAGGCATTCTTATCTACTGATGTCAAACTCAAATCTGTTGGAGCGTGGTGTGCGGCTCACATTGAGCCACGCGCGAGCAGCTCACTTTGCTTCGAGATGTGGCGTGCGTGTCGTGTGGCTGCGCTCCGCCAGCTGCGTCTCTCGGGGACCCCCAGCGCGCAGCCTTCGCTGGCGCTGCAGCACCTGCAGAGCGCTGGCTACTTCACAAGCATCGCCGGCGTGGACCGCCAGCTGCTGCTCAAACGGTCGAGCCGCGAGCTGCAGGATGAGCTGGGCGCCGCCAAGCTAGGCGAGGTCTCCAAGGCGCTGCGGTACGAGATGACCAACGCTCTGAAGCGCGAAGACGTGACCAGCGACGAGATCATCGACCTGTTCACGGCGGCGCAAAAGACCCGCGCCATCTCGGTTATGCTGGACGGCTTCGAGTTCCTGGACACGAAGTTCCCGACGCACATCAACTTTGCCGTGTACGGTGAGATGTTTCGCATCTTAATGCGCAGGAAGGACTCGAAGCGGCTCATCGAGATCTACGAGTCGTCCAAGACGCGCTTCAAGAACGTGCCCGAGATGATCTACCGCTTCGGCATCACCGGCCACCTGGAGGAAGGCAACGTAGAGAAAGCTGTCGAGATCTGGGAGGAGATGCAGAGTGCTGGCCACGAGACCACCAACGAGATCACGTCGCGACTCATGATGGCCTACGCGCGTCGAGGAGAGAAGGACAAGGTGCTGGAGCTGTACGACTCGGTGGACCCGCAGATTGGTTACTGGCACGAGTCGTGCATCGACCGCGTCATCTTGAGCATGGGCATCATCGAACAGCCCGCCAAGTCTTTCGAGTTCTACAGCAACTCCAGCATGAAGCTCAACGGCGGCACGCTCATCGCGCTGCTCAGTGTGTGCAACAACAACAACTGCACTCAACAGGCAGCAGACATCCTAGCGAACCGCAAGAAATTCGATCTGCGTCTGGATGCGCGCGGCTACAACCGCATCATGATGACACTTGAGACTCTGGAGCGCAACGACGAGATCCAGGACATTTTGGAAGAGATGGTCGACAATAACGTGCGCTTCGACACCAGGACGCACAATATTATCAAGCGTAACGCGGATTTCCTGCAGGACACGAACTTTGTCATCGACGCTAAGAAGAGCAAGGCCGGGGCTTTACTATCAGCCCACGTATCCGTGAGCTACTTGGGAACGGCGATAATGACGAGGCTGCTGCTGTGGCCGATTCAGCTGTGAAACCGGTGACGCAGGAAAACTTGCCTGACAATTTTGAAGGTGACATCCCTGAGGGTGCGATGATCGTAGCTCCGTCAGTTGCGCGGGATGCAGTACGAACATACATCAAGACAAACCAACACGACAAGGTATCGGCCCTCCTAAAAGGCTTCTCCGTGGTGAAAGGTAAATATGCGTACGCTCTGGCTGAGGTTATCCACCACTATCTGAGGATGAAGACCAAGATGGGGATGAAATGAGCTACCATGCAAGCAAGGCGATGCTGTATCAGGGCCTGCCAGTATATCGTGTGAATGATACCATGATGCTGTTCCGCCGGTTCCACGACGTTGATGCAACCCTGGCACTGTTCGACCAAGTACTTGATGATTATTCGGGCAACATCGACAGTGGAGCTTCCTCGCACGATGTTGAAGACGACGACGCCGATGACGATGGCGCGAAAAAGTCCACGTACTATGTCAACTTTAATGTTGGCAAGGTGATCAACGTTGTTCTACAGACGCTGGGAGAAAACGGGAAGCTGAGCGAGCTGCTCGAACTTATCGATAAGATGCATGATTGCGGACTGTCGACTACACAAGTGAACTACAGCACAATATTGCGCTCCATGAACAAGGAATACCTGAACGCCACGTACGGCTCGAAGAAGTCAAATGGCTTCAAGTACGAGATTACCGACTTCCAGACTGTTCTCAACCACCTTAAAAGCCACGGCGTCAAGCCCAACAAGACGATTGTGGGCTACTTGTGTCCCGCGTATGGCAGCGCAAACAAGCAGCAGCGTCTGGAGCTCTTGGAGGCGTACGCCGAAGCTAGTACTGACCCCAACGACACGTACGTCCCACCGCTGAGATGCTATGAAACATTGCTGTTGTTTACCGCACAAGAAGGCGATATGGAGGACCTGAAGCGGTTATACGACGACGCGGTGAGTGTGCTGGATGACAAGGAAAACCGTGGTGTACCGCGTGACTGGGTGACGATTTTGATTACCAAGCATTGCCACGATGGCAACCTTGAGGAGGCCGAGAAGCTCACGAAGCAAATGCCTGAGTTGTGCGGCGGATTTACGTATCCCGCCATCATGTCGGTGCTGCGTGCGAGTTTGGCCGCCAACAACACGGATGTCGCTGACAGTATGCTGGAGCTGTTGGAGGACCGGGGTTTTACGGTCTCGTTGGGCGATGCGTATGAGCTCGTGCATGTGGCTCGCCAGCACGACCTGGCGCTCAAGGGCTTGACTATCCTTCGTCTGTTTGAGAAGGGCAATTTGAAGGAAGTCCCAGAGGCTGACGATGGCAAGGGCATTTTGAAGGACGCCTTAGTCCGACGTCGTGAGAGCGAGGCCCACGCGACGCGCAAGGTGAAGACCATGTACACTGTGGTGCTCAAGAACTGCGAGAAGACTGGTCTGTGGAAGCAGGCGCTGGTGTTGCGTGACCGGATGGCCATTCTCTTCGGGCAGGAGGCGCTGAACGAGATCACCGCCCACCACAACCCCTCGAGGAAGTATCGGCACCCCAAGGAGACTGATCACGAGGAGGCTGCACACAACTAGAGGAGCGCACCAAGAACTCGGATAGTAGAGCTTGTAGCTACGGATAGACAGCTTGAAAGAACTCTGATAAACAGGTAGAACTCGTTTAGATCACAGAGCAGAACATTCACACAGCCCGCAAACTTGTTGCCCCTTGCGGATAAATCATATTTAACCGCATCTCCTGGTTGGTTATAAATCCGCGCCGAAATGTGGCGGAGGCTGGCGACTCGAAGTGCTGCTGCTGCGGCTCGTGTCGCCCTGCCAGCGCGTCGTGCCCGCCCAACAAAGCTCTGCACGCGTCTGCATGTACTCCCGCAGCCTTCCCAGCAGCTGATCGGGACCGCGCGCGTTTTCCTCCCGTTCAGACGCTCCGCCCGGCGAAGGTATCACCGCACGGACGATTGCCCTGAGCGAACTCGCAACGCGTCCATGGAACGAACTGCAGAAGGAGTTCGGTTTGGTGGAGCTCAAGAAGGTGCGACAGACGCTGCCAATGGTGTGGAAAAAGCTCAGCAGTGACGCGGAGGTGAATCCAGACCTTGTCCAGGAGTTCTTCGAGGCCGCCACACTGTGCAAACTGTCCAAGATGCAACTGGAAGTCTTCAATTACATGGAGATCAATTACCAGGAGAGAGTTTCCGTCAAAATGTATGGCGAGATGTTCACACTCTTGACGAAGTCCAGAAACTTTACTATGATGCGTGCCATCTTCGAGCGTGCGACGACCAAATTCGACTCTAGTGAAGGCCGCGCTGCGCCTGAACTTGTCTATCGCTTTGGGATCACTGCAGCCATTGCACTTGACGACTATTCAACAATGAAGAAGCTACTGAAGGAGATGAACGCGAAGGGAGTCGTGCTGTCCACGGAGATTAAGACCCGCGTGCTGGTTGCGCAGGCGAAACATGGCGATAAGAAGGTTGTACTGGCCACGGTTAAAGAAATGAACCCCTAGATGCTGGTAAGTGGCATGAGGCTGACACGAACCGGGTCCTCATGAGTCTGGGGATTGCCGGCGAGCCTGATGCTGCGTTTGATTTCTATCGTCGATCGCAGAGTCGACTATCAGCGAAGACGCTGATGACGTTGATGGAGGTTTGCCGCAGTAACAGGAGGCCCAAACATGCGCATGCGATGTTAGTGAACCGCCGGCGCTTTGGCCTGAAGTTGCTACCGTATCAATATCCAGAGCTTCTCAAAATCATCGAGGAGCTGGATATTGCGTCAAATGAATTGGTTCAAGTGCTCCGAGAGATGCGTGAGGCAGGTGTACCATTTAATAGCGATGTCCACGCCATCATTGCTCGAGACCAGCAACATTTGCACGATACACCATTCTCGCTGATCCCACAGCCTTCAGAGACTATCGAGGGTGAACCCGAAGTGAGAACAGCAGCCCCACTTCGAGAAAAGGATGCTGATATGCCTTTAATTCGCGAATTGTTAGATACCCAACAATTTGCGCAAGCTGCGGCAATAGTAGACACATACTCTGAAGAAGTCAGCTGTGATGAACTACAACGTGATCAAGACTCCGAAGGTATCAAGCCTATCATTGTTCCAGACTGGCTAGCAGACATGGCTGTGGAGGCCTATTCCCGAACTCTGGAAGTGGACAAAGTGCAGTCTCTGGTAGTAGGATTTTCGCGCGTGAGGGCGACCTCTAATCCGACTGCAGTCAAGCACGCGCTTTCACGCGCGGTAGGCCTCTTTGGTGGCTCGGGCAAGTTGCGGAACAACAGCATCACATACGACACCTTTCTGGCGATGCAATTTCAAGGCTTTGAAATTTTCCGTGTTCGAGATGCGATCGCGCGCTTTAAGCAGTATCAAGACACAGAGGCTGCGCTGAAATTGATGAGCCAGGTAGCTGCGCAGATCGGCGAAGCTTTACACGCCATTGGAGGACCCAAGAATGACCACGACGCTAGGGGAACCCGAAAGACTTCATGTTTCTTTTCAAAAGTCCGACGTGCTGCATTTCGACCCTGGGAAGGCAACACGCGATATTCTGCAGCTTTTTGTGAACGCTAAAGAGCTCGAGAAAGTCCCTGCTGCGCTGGATTGTCTTGAAGCAAGTGAAGTGCCGGTCCGTGTTGCAGACTATGAGAACGTTTTTGGCGCCATGTACAAGGCCAACGACATGTTTGATTCGGAAGATTTTATGGAGATCTGGGAGGATATGACTCGCCGCGGTGTAGTTCCTAACAAGGCTGTCTTACGCATGACGATACCGAAGATGTGTGTAGGGACTGCTGCTGGCGACAATAGCACACTGAGGAGAATAGCTCACCGCGCTGTGATTGAAGGCTATCTGCATGCCGCAAAGAATCGTCAAGATAACTACGGGTTGCCAACAGCATGCTTTTCTGCGCTATTGGCAGCTGCCGCCGAGTCTGGAGGTGCTGATGATATGAACGTGATTTATGCGGACGCTGTGAAATCGCTGGGGTCAGGCAGGAAGCAGAGAAATCTCTCTCTGATGAGCACCAAGAAATCGTGGATTCATGGACGGCAGTGAAAGCAGGCAAAGGTAGACCCACTAGCTAGTTGGCGAAGAATTTTGAGAAGTCCTCATGCTCTCATATTAGAGTTTAGTTAGAGAATGCTCAACAGTTTTGGTAGAAGATGTTTTTCAATGTCTTCCTGCGGTCGGAAGATGATATTGATGATGCTGATGCCTTCAAGGCATCTTAAATACTTCGTACAATCTCCTTGAACTGTAAACCTTTTCATCCGAGGCTCTCGACCGACGTCAGGACCATGGAATTGTTGGAGTGCACCTCGCTGCTGCAAGGTGGGTGACTCGCATGGCGACGTCTGTGGCCATTGCTGCTGTCTGTCGACTCGCCCTTGCACTGCTTGCGGCTGCGAAGGCGCAATCGCGTCATGACCTCGTCAAACGAGCGGCACCACCACGTCTCTGTGCGGTACTTGATGGCGCCGACGCAGCCGAAGCGGCCGTCGCGGGTGCGGAAGGCGTGCATGTGCACGTGGTCGATGCTGTTGAACGGCGGCGAGTGGAAGGCGAACTTAAAGTCCGACTCGTCGTCATCGTCGCTGTCCTTCGTGTCGTCCTGGGCCCCCTCTCCTTTCGAAGGGCGCGGCATCTCCCGCAGCACCGCGGCGGCGACCTCGCGCATGTGGCGCAGCAGCGCCGAGTCCTCCGCCGTCAGCTTGTTGACGTTGCGTATGTGACGGCGCGGCACCACCAGAATATGGCTAACCACCACGGGGGCTAACGGGCGGAACACCACCACGTCCTCGTCCTCGTATAGCAGCGGCTCCTCTCCGGCCTGCAGAATCTCGCAGAAGCGGCACGACACCAAAGTGCCGTTGTAACTGTACGTGACTCCTTTTTGGACACGGAAAAGGTGGATGTCGTCGACGATGATGACGAGGAGGAGGACGACGACGCCGGGGACGAGCAATGGCATGAGTCGTGCGGGCGCCTCCGTCTCCGAGACTGGTTGGCTGAGATGGGGGATAGGTCCTCCGTGTCCGACCACGAGTGGTTGGCGTCGTGGGTCTCCAGGGGTGCGCGCGCGACCGGCGCGCTTGAGCGAGCGACCACCTTGACGGAATCGACGTCGTCGTCCTGTTCTTCTTCGTTAGCGTCGTGCTGCTGCGCGGGGCCGCCGCGTGGAAGTGCGGCAGGCACGCGCGCAATCGCTTGCGCAGCCGCGCTCCTGGGCGGCGGGGGCGTCCTCTCGGTGCGAGCTCACCGACATGACCGTGAGCATGGCTGTGGTCTGTGTGTCTGTCTGTCGAAAACAATTGTGAGCGCCTGCCGCAGCTTTCCTCCGCGTCCTCGTCAAGCGGCGTAGGACTCGGCAGTATGGGAACTGAGCGCCCCGCTCACGCGGGGATAGTTGGGAAAAACCTCGGATGGTGCCGAAAACACCTCGCGAGTGAGACAGGCGCTTGTATAAAACCTCGCGCTGCACGAGGTTTTATACCGACGTTCAGCACAACGGACGCTGAACTTTCCGCAACAGCCGTCTATACTGAGCGGCGGTTGAGCGCGCTTGAGACGGGCAGCGAACGAGAGTTTGGAGCTCAAATGGGATCGAGCGGATGGCGCCAAGCT